>CAUYON010166774.1:0-15425 GCA_963573935.1 Arctocebus calabarensis
TTGGATACTTTTTCTTCCATTCTTGAGATACTTCGCTAAGAAGAATATGTTCCAGCTCCATCCATGTAAACATGAAAGAGGTAAAGTCTCCATTTTTCTTTAAGGCTGCGTAGTATTCCATGGTATACATGTACCACAGTTTATTAATCCATTCGTGGGTCGATGGGCACTTGGGCTTCTTCCACGACTTAGCAATTATGAATTGGGCTGCAATAAACATTCTGGTACAGGTATCTTATTATGACGTGATTTTTGGTCTTCTGGAAATGCATTGTGTTTCCTTACAATCCATCCCTGAAATTCTTCATCAGCCATTTCAATATTTTCACTATAGTTTATTTCTATTGGTATGTTTTTTTTTAATTTTTTAAAGAGGGATGTTGTTTTCTTTCACTCTGATTTTTTTTATGTTTCCAGAGTATTTTTTCACTGATTCCTTTTTATCTAGAGCTCTAGTAGCTTTTGAGTTTTGGAATTTGTTTTGTTTAGATAATCATATGTCCAGTTTAATCTCTGGGGCAGTAAGTTGTGTTTATGGGGGATACTTAGTCACTCCCTGTGTGGCAGAGTCAGCAAATGCTGTGAAGGGCATGTTTGACCTCCTTTACCAGAAGGAACAGGCTGTTTGGTCGTTTTGGGATCCTGTGTCTGACTTGGGTCCCTCAGGAGAAGCACTTTTATATCCCAGTGGCAGTGTCACAGTAAGTATTCTGGAAACTTAAGGTTGACTAGCTATGTGGCATATCTATCTTTGCAGGTGCCCCAAACGATTCCTACATATTGTCTAAAACCCACATTTTATGGAATACTGTTCTAGCATATCCCATCTACATTTCATTTTTGCTACAATAAATTTATGTTTTCCCAGAATGTGCTTTTGCAACTTGGTCTCTCTGTTACTGTCTTACCTTATAGTTAAATATTTAGGCAAGACCTTTAATGTTGATTAGAATTATGACTACATTAAGAAATACATTGTTCTGGTATTAAATTTAAGAATTTTGTGAATTCTTAAAGTCACAAAAAAGAAATCCTTTGATACAGTTCTTATTACTATTAAATGAAACATCTATAATTTCTCTTCCCAAAGCATTATGAGATAGAAAAAGGGATTTGGGTTAAAATCCTGGTTTCCCTTCTTGGAAACTCCTTATGCATGAAAAAAACACCATATTGCTCCAAAAATTAAATGAGATGATGTGTGAGTGCCTGACACAGGGGCTGTTCCTTAGGGAAAATGCTGGGTCAATATTTCCTGCCTCACTTTAGACTTTTTTCTTTTTCCTGATTCTCCTCTCCCCACTTTCTCCATGGTATTTTTGTCCCTAGATTACTGAAGAATTCTTGAAGAAAGAAACTCAAATTTCTTTTTGGAACTTTGCATTTTAGCTCTTATTCCTATTTCACATATGAAAAGACTAATGACATTTTGTTACTTTTCTATGGAATAGAAAAATTTGGCTTAAAGTAACAAGGGTGGTATTTTCATTTTTGTTGCGGGATTTCTTCAGGCTCAGCCAGCAGTGCTCTGTGCAATTTCTTGTCTTTAATTCCTGCAACAAATCTGCACTGTGGGCACAATTATTTACTATTGTTACGATGGAAAAACTGAGACTTACACAGCTTCATGTAGCTTTTGCACAAGTCACACGAAGAAAAAGTGGCAGAACAGGAGACATTGCCTGCCCGAGTGCGGAGTCCTGCCTTTAGTCACTGGAGTGATTCTGAGATAACATTTCATAGAGCTGAATCAATTTTATGCACAATAACCATTTTCTCCTATTTAACAATAACCTTCTGTGTATATTAATGGCCTTTGGTAATGTGCCTACTATTTGCTTTGTTTTAAATGCTGGCATTTGGACATTGTAGTTTGGGCCATTTTTACCTAGGAAATTACTGAGAAATACAATTTTTAGTGATTGGATAGGAACACTTTCAACTTCCATCTTCTTGTGGCAGCTATAATTTTTAATAAAACTCTTTGCTGTACACTTCAGTTTTACTAATGTGATTATATGGGCTAACATCAAAAGGGTTCATTGCTTAATGACCAAGAACTGAGCATGTCAGGATGTAGGAGTTAGAAATGGTTTTAAATAAATCAATTTCAAGTGAATTAATCCTTAAAAATAGTGCCTGAGTATTTTCCCTATAAAAGTCATTTCCATTACGACTTCATAGAACCACTCAAAGTGCCTTTTTGATGTTTATTGTATTCAGGGTGGCAAGAAGAGCTACATTGTGTTATAATAACATGGTTTATTTCTGCCTCTAAATTATCTGTGCATGAGAGTGGATTTATGTAGCTGTGTGCATTTGCTCAGTGCCTGTTCAGCACCCTTCCAGAATCACTTATGCATTGCCTATGGTTGTGTATGTATCAGTGTGAAAATGAGCAAGTGCTGAATCAGAGTGATGCACTGTTTACACTGTGGGGCTTCATTTATTGCCAGCACAATTGTGTGTTCACAGGCAGCTTGGTGCACTTCAGATTGACAAGTCATCTTTTGTCCCCAAGAAGCCATCTGAGATGACAGTGAGCATAAAAGTTGCTAAGCAAATTGCATCATTTAAATCTAAAATTTCAGTAGTTCAAGATGCATCTTTCTTTTCTTTTTCCACCCTCCCTCCCTCCTTCCCGTCCTTTCCCCCACAAAGCAATATGTATTTGTAATTTATTAGGTAACTTCACCAAAAACCTGAAATCATTTTTCTTAGAAATACCTTTTCTTTCCATTGTTGCCTTTGCATTCATATCTTCCCTCTGGCTCAAATTAATTTGTAAGTCTCAGAGCAATTCACAATTTCTGAATATACTTTTTATAGGTATTATTCAACTTGGATTTTATCTTTCCTCATCAAATTATTAAATTGATAAGATCAAAAGCTCAGATCTAGTTGTGATACATCTTTAGGAATAAATTTTCCAAATACTTAATGTGTACAACAGAAAGGTGTCAGACTAAGGAAAAAATGTCTCTAGAAGAATCTAATACTCACCTGAAATTTACAAAATAATTACCTCAAATTCCAACTGAAAAGGACACCTAAAATTCTTTAAATGATACAGATAAACATTTATAGAAGATTCTTATTATAATACTTAAAACATTTTTTTAGAGTAGTGAGGTGATTTCACTCAAGGCAGATTTCTGGCATTGAACTCAAAATCACTAAATATCCCTGTTGTAATGTCAGGTTAAGATATTTTATTTTTCGGGGGGTGCATTTACTTATGGAGTTCCTTCTCTCCATCTCCAAATGACAAATATGTTGTTTATTATTTAATTCAAAGTAGAATTGTGCCACGATAACTGTGCTTTATGTTGAAGGACAGAATGAATTATAGCCCATGCCACAGGCAGAATTGTAGGACTCTATGTAATATTTGTAAATTGTGTTCTCGAAACACGACTTCCAATTCTGAATCTGTGTAGTAGTTCATACCAAAAGCAAGCAATAAATATCCTTTTATTTTAGTTCTACTTTTCTTCCTTTGTTCCTTCCTGTCTCCTTATTTCTTTCCACCACAGACATAGCTTTGAGGTCTAAGTAAAAATACAAAGGTAATGGGCAGCAGAACCCGGCGGTGGCGCTCAGACATCAGCCTCTGGTGCCTATGAGGAACTTTGTCTCACAATTGAAAGTTCCTTTCAAACTGTATAGGATTTGAATCATCAAATTTGAAAGAATTTGGCAGTTATTCAGCTATCCATCTGCCTCCAGTAAAAGATGCTATTATTAAGTCATCCCAGGGAGATGAGAATCTACACTTTCATTTAGGTTTTGAGAGAAAAGGATTCAGTAATCCCTTTTTTAAACTTAGTTCAGTGTTTAATAACTTACAATGTCATAATTTTTTTTCATCATTAGACCAAATTCTTTTTGTTGTCATTTAAGCTCAAGAATTGGATGAACAGCCTCATAGAATTAATCAGTGAATACAACATCAAAAGGACACAATAATTACAACCCAAGCTGTTTTGCATCAGTCAAGCCTTCCTAGTTCTAAAAGTCCAGAACTGGGATTCTCATTAATAGTGATTACATTTTAGTGTTTAATACGAATATTTATAAAGGCTGAATTTGTTTGATGTGCCCCTGAATATCTGTTAACTTATCTTGAAACCATATTAAGATTTATAATGTACACATGGTTGCCTTTTTTGTTCCCTGCTAGTCACTGAAATTATGAGTCTGTGAATAGCATTCTGAATAATAAGAATATGTATAACGCTAGTGTAAAAGTCATTTATTCTTATGGAAACAATTTCACTATAACTTTAACTATTCTAGAATTTGTCACTGAACAATTTCCATAATCTTTTATGAGAATTAAAATGAAAGGCCCATCGAGCCATTTAATTCATGATCAATGGTTTTCATCCACTCTGGTCTGAACTTGCTTCCTTTGATCATCTTCCTGAGCCACCTCTTCAGGTTCTCATCCTTCTTGTGATCCACCTCACTTCTAAATCCATTCATTTTTCTTCCTTGCTATATCCCAGCTTTAAGTGTTGCCCCCATCGCACCAACCTCTGGCATTGTAGTTACCAGAATATTGTTAGCTGCACCTGCTACACGTCCAGAACAACTGTGATGCTCATGCACTCATTCCTTGGCTACTTTCACTGCCACTGGTACACTTATGTCACGCATCAACAGGTGCCAAAAGAAATTACTGGGACTGCTTTTGGCACAAGAATAAAAACTAGGCATGTAAACACTGTCTAGAGTTTGTATAATTGGTTGTCATGATTGACCTAGAGATGCTTATTTCTTCATGCGGCTGCCTCTTATTCATTAAAGTTCTTTAATTTGCACCTGTAGGCTCCTCTTAGCCTCTCTGATAGAGCTGGTCTATCAGGAACACTCTCCCTCAGCTTTTGTTTATCTGGGAATGTCTTAATTTCTCCCTCCCATTTGAAGGACAATCTTAATGGATGTAGGATTCTTTGTTGATTTATTTTTTATTTTTTATTTTTTTTTAGCACTTTGAATATATCACCCCACTGCCTTCTGGCCTCCAAAGCTTTTTTTTTTTTTTTGGTTATTTGAGAATCATTGAGTATACAAAGACTTAGATTACACTGATTGAATTTGTCAGGTAAAGTCCCTCTTGTAATTGTGTCCCACCCCAAGAGTTGAGCCATACACCCACCATGATCCCCATCCCCCTCTTTCCTCCCCTCTCCCCACACCCTCATTCCCTTACTCCCCACCATGTATTAGATCATCTACTACCTTCATATTAGAATTGAGTACATTGGATTCTTGCTTTTCCATTCTTGTGATGCTTTACTAATCAAAATGTGTTCCAACTCAATCCAGATTTATACAAAAGTTTTTGGTAAGCTACTGATAATTTTGTTGAGGGTTACTTGTATAGGATGAGTTGCTTTTATCTTGCTACTTTCAAAATTCTCTTTTTGTCCTTGGCTATTGACAGTTTGATAATGTGTATAATATGTTTCAGTGAGGGTTACTTTGAGTTTGTCTTATTTGAGCTTGTTGAGCTTCTTAGATATTTATATTCATGTCTTTCATCAGATTTGAGAAGTTGGCCAATATTTCCTTAAATATTCTCTCTTACCTTTTTTCTCTCTCTCCTCCCTCTGGAACCATCGTGACTCCTCTCTTGGTCCACTTGATGTGTCCTACAGATCCGAAGGCTCTGTCCAGTTTTTATGAATCACTGTTCTCCATTGTCCTGTCTTCAAGTTCACCAATGCTTTCTTCTGCTCTCTCAAATGTGCCTTTAAATTTCTTTAGTAAGTTTTCCATCTCAGTTTAAGAGATGGAAACTTTTATTTTCTCTTTCTTTTTAGGTTTTCTATCTTTTATTGATATTTTCTTTTTGTTTATGTGTCATTTTCTTGACATTCTTCACATCTCATGTAGTGCCCTGGGCATCCTCAAGAGAATTGGGCTAGAGTCTTGGTCTGGGGGATCCACCATCAGGTCTTTGTCAGGGGAAGTTCCTGTTTATCTATCTATTTATTTATTTATTTATTTATTTATTTTTGGAGTGGGCCATTCTTTCTAGTTTCTTTGTGTGCCTTATGGTTTGTTTTTTTTATAGAACACTGGACATTTGAATCCAATAAGATGGTGACTTTATATTTCTGCTTTTCCACCTAACCTAGTGTTTAATATTTTTTTTTTTTGTTGATTGTGTTGCTGTTAATTGGCCTTTTAAATTGGATTAGGCTATTTGTAGGCCAAGAACAAACCTAAGGGGCACCTTCATGTCTTCTGGAGTCTTTTCTCAGACTAAACCATCTCCTGGACATTTGCTATGACTTTCTAATTTCCCAACATATGTGGATGCTTTCAAATGTCCTCATCTTTAATGTCTGGGCCTCAAAACAGGGAAAAGGAAAAATTAAAATAGGGAAAAGGCACTGGTTCTTTCAATTCCTGGAAATCACTTCAACCAAAAGAAGAGTGATTTTCAATAATGGGTAGTTGCAACAATAATAGCCACTGCCTCTCTCTCTGTGCTTCTGTGGTCAGAATGAGCCATCAGTGATCAGAGCACAAATCCCTGATACCCAGAGGATAGGCTTCGTTATGCTCACCCTGGCTCCTGCAGGCTACTGAGTGATGGGTGGGTAGCTGACATTGCAGTAGAGATGAAATTGACCTAACTTAACCTCGATTTATGGTCATAACCTTCCCCTGCAAGTTGCAAGTCTCCTGTGGACTCCAGAGTCTTAAACAGTCACATCTGACAGACGTGCCAGCACACCTGTTGTCTGGATGGGAAGATAGGGGTTTCTACCTCTGCAGTGTTTTCAAAAACCTTCTTGTTTATTGCATTTTAAAGAAAAAATAATACTTGTTATAAATTACTCAAGAAGAAATTGCCTCAGATGGGAAGGACTTTATTTGTCTGGTTTTAAAATTCAGCCTAGAACATTATACATCAATTGCAGTGGTTGTGATTTCATTAAAAGTAAGAGAAACCCAATTCAGAATAGCTCAGGCAGAAGTGAAGATTTTATTAGCCTAAGTAACCAAATAATGTGATATGTGAGTGAAGAGATGCATCTGGCATCAGGAGCATGAGAGTGAAAACCCTGAAGTGATCCCAGAATTCTCTCCATCTCCCCCCAACCCTTGTCTTTGAGGGAGGCATCTATCCTCCAAAGACATGTTTTATACATAGGATGTTTCTGCTGCCTGACAACTCATAGTTTTGCCCATTGATAAAGATTAGAATAATTCTTTCTTCTGCTTCTTCTTCTAGCTTCTGTGTGGAAAATTCTGATTTTAATGAGTTGTTATTTGAGTATATTAACGGTGAGTTTGTCTTGGTCTAGTTTGTATCTAAGAAAGATCATCTTGGTTGCTGTTTGGTGGTGGGATATGGAGCATAATAGAGAGAGGGAAGTCAGTTAGGATGTCCCTACAGCGGTTCGGGTTAAAAAATGCAGTTATTTAGAGATAGCTGGAACAGAAAAGGTGAGAATTGCTCATGTGGGTATATTGTGAAGTATAACTAATAGGTCAAACTGATGGACTGGATTTAAGGTGTGAGGAATCAGAAAGAAATAAAAGCATTTGAACTAAGCAATTTGATGAATGGCAGTATCACTTAATAAAACATATGATGGGGAAAAGAATCCTTATTCAATAAAGAGAGCCGAGAGAACTGGATAATCACATGTAAAAGACTGAAATGGGAGCCTCACCTCTCACGACCTTCAAAAAATAGAGTCGAGATGGATAAAAGAGTTAAATCTAAGGAATGAAACAATAAGAATCCTGGAAGAAAGTGTGGGAGAAAACACTTGAAGATAGGCTCGGCGCCTGTGGTTCAACGGGCTAAGGCGCAAGCCACATACACCTGAGCTGGTGGGTTCGAATCCAGCCCGGGCCCACCAAACAACAATGATGGCTGCAACCAAAAAATGGCCGGGCGTTGTGGCAGGCACTTGTAGTCCCAGCTACTTGGGAGGCAGAGGCAGGAGACTTGCTTGAGCCCAGGAATTGGAGGTTGCTCTGAGCTGTGATACCACAGCACTCTATCCAGGGTAACATCTTGAGGTTCTGTCTCAAAAAACAAACAAACAAACAAACAAAAAAAAAAACACTTGAAGATATTGATCTGAGGAAAGATTTTGTGAAGACTTCCGTGCCAATTGCAACAACAACAAAAATAAACAAATGGGACTTAATTAATCTTAAAAGCTTCTGTACAGCTAGGGAAACAACAACCAAAGCAAACATACAGCCTTCAAAATGGGAAAATATAATTGCATGTTATCAATTAGACAAACCTTGATAACTAAGATCTATAGAGAAATCAAATTAATCAATAAAAAAAGACTGAACATTCCCTATATCACAGGGCAAGAGAGAAGAATAGAACTTTCCGTAAAGAAGACAGACAAATGGCTAAGAAACATGAAAAAAATGCTCATCGCCCCTAATCATCAGAGAAATGCAAATCAAAACCACCCTGAGATATTATCTAACCTTAGTGAGATTTGCCCACATCACAAAGTCTCAAAGCTGGAGATGCTGGCATGGGTGTGGAGAGAAAGGAACACTTTCGCACTGCTGGTGGGACTGCAAACTAATACAATATTTTTTGAAGGAAGTATGGAGAATCCTCAAAGAACTCAAATGAAACCTCCCATTTGATTCTGAAATCCCATTACTGGGCATCCACCCAAAGGAGGGGAAAATCCTTTTATCAGAAGGACATTTGGACTAGACTTTATCGCAGCTCAATTTATAATCACCAAAATGTGGAAACAGCCTAAATGCCCACCCACCCAGGAATGGACTAACAAGCTGTGGTATATGTATACCAAGGAATACTATTCAGTCATTAAAAAAGATGGAGACTTTATATCTTTTGTATTAACCTGGATGGAGCTGGAACACATTCTTCTTAATAAAGCATCACAAGAATGGAGAAGCAAGGATCCAATGTACTCAATTCTGATACGAAGGCAGTAGATGAGCTAATACAAGGAGGGGTAAGAAAATGAGGGATTGGGGTGGGGAGTTGAGGTGTACGGCACACCTCCTATAGGAGGGGGGCAGTTGCATGAGGGACTTTACCTAACAACGGAAATCAGTGTAACCTAATTCTTTGTACCTTCAATGAATCCCAAACAATAAAAAAATAGGAATCACTTAAGAAGAAAGAAAATGCTTAAAGAGATAAGGATGAAAAACAATAGTTTAAGAACAATATACTTACTAGACATTCAAGTGGAGGTTCAATGGCCAGTTGGTCATTCAAATTGGAATTCAGGTCAGAAGCAAGAATGGAGATAACACTTTTGAAAAGCAATTACAAAGTTATCATTATGTGAAAACAAATGTGATTCTTTACTCAGAAAATCTAATAGAATGAACATAAAAAAATCTTAGAATTGAAATAAGGAGTTCGAGAAAATGGCAAAATTAAAGATAATCATGATAATGTTTTCGTCTATACTATATTGTAATAACCAATAACCATTAGAAGATATGAATCTGTTCTAATACAGGAAAAAATACAGAGATCTAGAGATATTCCTGTGATGCACAATGCAATCCATATATTCCAGTGAATTTTTATAGATTTTTTTGTAGATTCAAACAAGTAGAGAAATATCATATCCCAACATCTGAAGACAGAAGATGGTGAACATTCTATCCAATGTCAACTGATACTCTATTTGGCCTTTCAGCAGAACTACAATAGAATGAGTCACAGTAACTGGTAGCAACAGCCTTATAAAAGACAAGACCCTCCGTCTCTCTGCCCACAAGTGATGGGCTGGGAGTAGACTCACGCAGTGGCAGGACTGTGATAGGCATACACCTGAGCGATACAATGTGAGCATTTGACTAAGTAATGCAGGAACTATTCCACTTAGGTAGGGGGAGAGGAAAATTGATCTTAATATGAGCCTTTGTTAATGCAAGGAAGCTAAATGACCTCAGCAAAACTGACGTTTAGGAAGCAAGAATCAGAAGTAAGCAAAGAAATTAGGTCTTCAGAGAGATTCAGGAGAGTGTTGCAGACCAGCAGTGAGGAACAGATGCAGGATCCCACTGTGTGTTAGGGGAGAGGAAGCTCCTTCAAGCCCTGTTGCCTTGTCAAGCCTTCCGTGGGTAGCCTAAACTGTGATCGCCTTAGTATCAGTATTGCCTGTATTGATTTACACTCAGAAAACATCTATTAGGCAGAATTAATAATGGTAATTGTGGTAAGAAAATTGTCACAGAAGTCAAAAAATGTTTATGTACGAAGACATACAGAGCCAAATTGTTTAATAGGAACAAATAGATCTTTAATAAAAATAAATGATAAAAGACGAATAGATCATTAGTATTTATCCCAAGGAATATTTCACAACCAAATTATATATTTATGACAGTTTTATCTTCTCATATATATTTGTATATTATATACAGGTTGATTATCCTTTCTCCAAATAGCTTGGCGCTGGAAGTATTACTGATTTCAAAAAAATTCAAAAAATTTCAAAAAATAATTGGAATACTTGCATATACAGAATGAGATATCTTGGGGACAGGACCCAAGTCTAAACAGAAAATTCATTTATGCTTTATATCGTATATACCTAAACATATAGCCTGAAGCCTGTACATACCTATATACCTATATATATAGCCTAATTTTACACAGTATTTTTAATAATTTTGTGCGTGAAACAAAGTTTGTTTACATTGAACCTTCAGAAAACAAAGGTTTCAGCCACCCAGGTGGACAGGCAGTCTGCTGTGGTCTGCTATCACCATCATTTGTGACTTTAGATTTTTGTTCAGATAAGTAATTATTTTCTTATTCTATATAAGTACTTAACAGCAAAAAGCGTGACACACCATTGTGCAGTGACAAATGATCTGCTCGTAGTAACCCGGCGGCACAGTAGTACCAGCAGGACACCTGCACCAGGTGGTAACAGGGCAGCGAACGGGGCAGAATCCCAGTGTCGGCCTGCAGTCCTGTGATTGGACTGAAAGGTTAGTGTGC
Organism: Arctocebus calabarensis; assembly: GCA_963573935.1. NCBI lineage: Eukaryota > Metazoa > Chordata > Mammalia > Primates > Lorisidae > Arctocebus > Arctocebus calabarensis. The sequence continues at coordinate 11,012 of CAUYON010166774.1, forward strand.
ACCACACTGTGACCCCCTGGGATGCTGAGTGAACTGGGTGTTGTGCCCTGACCTTTGACCATGTCCCTTCACATGAGGTCAGGTGTGACCATAGCCCCCTGGGATGCTGAGTGACCTGGGTGTTGTGCCCCTGACCTTTGACTGTGACCCTTCATATGAGATCAGGTGTGACCATAACCCCCTGGGATGCTGAGTGACCTGGGTGTTGTGCCCCTGACCTTTGACTGTGACCCTTCATATGAGGTCAGGTGTGACCATAACACCCTGGGATGCTGAGTGAACCATGTATTGTAACTCTGACCTTTGACTGTGACCTTTCACATGAGGTCAGGTGTGACCATAACCCCCTGGGATGCTGAGTGAACTGGGTGTTGTGGCCCTGACCTTTGACCGTGACCCTTCACATAAGGTCAGTTGTGACCATAAACCCCTGAGATGCTGAGTGAACTGGGTGTTGTGCCCCTGACCTTTGACTGTGACCCTTCCTATGAAGTCAGATGTGGGATTTTTTGCCTGTGGTATCAGGTCAGTGCTTAAAAAAGTTTTGTAGGCTCGGCGCCTGTGGCTCAATGGGCTAAGGCGCCAGCCACGTACACCTGAGCTGGCAGATTCGAATCCAGCCCAGGCCTGCCAAACAACAATGATGGCTGCAACCAAAAAATGGCCGGGGGTTGTGGCGGGTGCCTGTAGTCCCAGCTACTTGGGAGGCGGAGGCAAGAGACTTGCTTGAGCCCAGGAATTAGAGGTTGCTGTGAGCTATGATGCCACAGCACTCTATCCAGGGGGACAGCTTGAGGATCTGCCTAAAAAAAAAAAAAAAAAAAAAAAGTTTTGTATTTTGGAGCCTTGTGGATTTTACAATTAGGAGTGTTCAATGTGTATGTGACATATATGTCATATGCGGTTGTTATATATTCACAAACATGACAGTGTTATATTCAGTGATAATTCAGTTAATAGACAGAAGCTCATCTTACAGCAGTGAGTTAAAAGAGGTAGATACGATGACACATTTGCACACACTGCCGTATGCCGTCAGCCTCACCTACTGGAACTTTAAAATGTGATTGTGTGAATTTATTTCAGCACGTCAGCCTGCCTCCCAGGAAGCAGTGTCCCCAGGGCCCTCGGGGCTCTCTGAGGGCTTCTCTGGGGGCAGGTCTGCCCAGGCTTTGGGGCAGGCTCTCTGCTGGCCTGTGTCATGGCCCTGGGAAGATCTCCCTCTCCAGGGCCTGTCTGCCCTCCAGATCCTCGCGGCCCCGGCTGCTGCTGTCATCTGGAATACGTGCCGTCCCCGCCAATACCTGCAGCACACTCACTCTGGATTTTATTAATGGCTTGGGAATCACTGGATTAGAGCACAGATTTGTTCTAATTGGTGGGGCTCGTAGTACACACAGCCAAAATATAGATAACCTAATGTGAAGAATATACCTTCTCACGAGATCCCCATATACTATTTCAACTCGCAGAAACAGATTTCCAGAAAGATCCACGTCTAAACTTTGGGTCCTCATGCTCTGCAGCTACAGTGGGAGGAGAGACGCTTTTCTGCTGGAATTCCAGCCCCCCCAAATGTCCTGGCCCAAGATGGCGAAGGATGGAAACATTTATTTCCTGCAGAGGAACGTTCTTCCTGTAAGGAGAGTGCATAGATTCCCAGTGTTTACGTTACATTTCCCAAAGTCTAGATCTTTCAGTCTTAAATAACATTCCTGTGGACATGGCCCCGTCCATGCCTCGTGCCCTGGAGGATGGTCAGGGCAACAGATCCTTCCTGCCATGATCGAATCTCTTAATTTCCTTATGACTAAATGTTTTCACAAGTTCATACCATGAACTAAAGAATAAAAATAAATTTTATCATAGGGTGATCCAAATATATGTTTAGAGAACAAAATATTTTATGACTCTGCAAAGATACATTCCTTCCACTAGCACCAGTTTATAACGGTGCAGAGAGCTGCCAGCACCTCAATTTATACCTTTCCCAGCAAAATTGGAAATGGACCTGCCAAACGCATGATTAACTGAAAGCCTTGCAAAAGTGGCCCTTTGCCGAAGGAAACGTCCCCTGAGGGAAATGCATTTTTCCATCCTAGAATTTAGCAACTACTTGCAATCCCCAAAGTGATGTTATTCAAAAGGAAATAATTTAAATTGCTCTCTTCAATGGTCACACGTGAATAGTGATTATCTCTGAGTAATGAGATTTAGTTTTTAAATAAGTTTCCCTATTTTAAAAGTTTTCTATATTGAATATGTATTATTAAAAATGAAATAATTTTACGAAGTCTGTGTTGGAGTTTATTTGTCTACATTTATTGCAACTGAGTACTATAGTTGTTTGCCAAGCTAGCTTATTAATGGCTTAAACACTAATAACTTGGTAAGAGTTTTATTTAAATGGACATTTTTCATTCTAAAGAAAATGAGGTGCTTCTATTAGCAGCATGATGGCTATGTCTGTAAGAATTCCAGTTAGCTCAAATTAAGAACTCAAAACTTGTGAACAGTAAAAAATAAAATTGAATCTCAACATTTTCCACTTTCCTCCCAGTCAAGTCAGAAGGTTATTAACTCTGCATCATTTGAAACTTGAGAGAGGTTTATTTTATTTTTATTTTGGGGTTTTTTAGGGGGAAGAGGTTGGTATTTCGATAAGGGCACTGTGAGGACTCTATCCACGTTTGCTTAATTACTAAACTACCTGGTTAACTGTTTTTAGAGGCGAAAGGAGTGGATTATTCTATGGCAAGGACTTTTAAGTCATCAAAAATTTCAAACATTAATGAAATTATTGTATCATTATGTTATCATTTGTGATAACATTTTTATCTTGGCTTAAGTAACATCTCAGCTGTGGTTTCTGAAGCAATTAATGGTACATGATAACAGAATTCAAGTTTGGTTAGTTTTATTCCCTTAGACTGTAGTGAAACAGAGAAAGAAACTTTAATTCAATTTTAAGTGTAATAATTAATTGAATTGAGCTTATGAATGGAATCTTCTCATTGGCAGTGCCAGGAGGTTAATTAAGTAGTTTTACGGAATTTTTGTGAATTGAAATGTATCTCTCAGTAATGTGATAAATTGGAATGAAATGAAACTGTGTTTTCATTCCTTAATAGGAATGAAAACACAGTTGATTTTATTTTCTTTTAATTAGTCCAGAGTAGAGAATTTATTATTAGATTTTTTTAAAAAAACACTATTCATTTTTGAGTACCATTTGTTAATACTGATGTGGTGTAGAAGCCTTTATAATCCATTTTTCTTAACCAAAATTGCTTTAAGATACATTTTTATTTTCTATTCTAAAGCAATGTCACTTTGGTTATGTTGTAAAATATATACAAACCATGTTTTTTGATACTGAAATTCAGTTCAAATGTATATCCTCTTGGTATAATCAAAGAGCTCTTCCATAAGCAGGCTAACGACAATAATTAGAATTGTGTCTGGACCAGCAGCATCTTCTGTTGCATTGGAGATAGAATTATTGCCCTTGGACTCCTCCTACCTTCCTGCAGTTGAAATGTCAGCCTTTAAATCATTTTTTAATTTCACTTTATCACTTTTCTTTTCCAGTATGTTACTTATCCATTTTTACTGACCTTTATAAAATGTTTCTCTTTGTTACAAGAACAAAGTAACAGTGCCCTCTTACTTGATAATTATCAGGAAACTATGAGATCAAAGGAGGAATATTAATTTTGTTTCTCCTCCTTTCTCTAATTCGTCTATGCTCTTTGAGACCGATCCTTATGGGCCAGGACTCAAGTAGGGGTACAGGTCAGCAACACAGTTTTTAAACTCAGACAAAGGCCGTAGATGTAAGCATTCCTAATTGCATATGAAATCAGCACATTGTACCCCATAAATGCATTTATGTATACATGATCTATATGTTTATGATTTAATAAAAAAATGAAAATATAATTTTCCTTTAATTCTTCTTTTTTTTTCTTATTGTTGGGGATTCATTGAGGGTATAAGAAACCATGTTACACTGGTTGCATTTGTTGGGAAAAGTCCCTCTTACAATTGTGTTTTGCCCCCAAAAGGTGTGGCACACACCAAGACCCCAAGACCCCACCCCCCGGGCGGCGTGCCGCACGCAGCGCGTGCTTTGCACACCCCGCCCCCCGCGGGCGGGCGGCCCAAACGCACCCCCCCCCCGCGGCACGGCGTAGGGGGGGGGGGGCCTTGGGGTCTTGGTGTGTGCCACACCTTTTGGGGGCAAAACCCGATTGTAAGAGGGTCTTTTCCTAACAAATGCAACCAGTGTAACATGGTTTCTTGTACCCTCAATGAATCCCCAACAATAAAAAAAAAAAAAAAAGGGCAGCACCTCTGGCTCAGTGAGTAGGGTGCTGGCCCCATATACCAAGGGTGTTGGGTTCAAACCCGG
>CAUYON010166779.1:0-34393 GCA_963573935.1 Arctocebus calabarensis
CCTAGTAGCTGGGACTACAGGCGCCTGCCACAGCGCCCGGCTATTTTTTTGTTTTGCAGTTCGGCCGAGGCCGGGCTTGAACCCGCCACCTTCGGTATATGGGGCCGGCGCCCTACTCGCTGAGCCACAGGAGCCGCCCTAGAACTTATTTCTTAATATGTTGACTCGGAGGCCATTGCTCACTAGTTTTGGGTATAATAATTCCCAGGGCACAGTTAGAGGCTCTAGGGTGGACTTCCCCTAGGTCCAGAGCCTAAACATGTCCCCTCCTGAGTGTGCCAAGCTCTTGCTCACCCCATGTGGAGCTGTGCATGTAGTCTGTCAGCAGCACAGGCCTTTCTTCCCTGACCAGGGCCCAGCTGTGGGGCTGGAGTCTGGCTGGGCAGTCACAATATTGCCAGGGGCAATCTCTGCCCAGGCCTGTGGCAGGACTTCAGATTTCTGGAGGCCCCACCAGCATTCCTGCCAGCAAGCAGTACATCTGTGTCAGCACTAATAGTGCTTTGCCATGAAAACATGGAATCACCACATTCAGCTGTGACCCTCAAGACCTGTTCCCTGAAGGCACAAGAGGCTGATAGTGCCTTTAATGTGGGGGCATCTCCTGTGTTCATCCAGAACAAGGCTATTGTTTTCTGCAGGTGAGGTGATGGCTGGCCTTCCCTATTGGTATTTGTTTTGGAACGGGAGGGGCAGATGGACAGCTGCCTGGTTACTTCCTCAGTAGAAGTTGGTGCGCTCTGTGGCGATCTCATCTCCCTCCAGAGCAGGGGACACCTTTGGGGACTTACTCCAATGAAGTGTCTGCAACCCGACATGGTTGGCAGAGCAAGTGGGGAAGTGGAGGGTGAGGAATGTCTGTGGATGCAGCTCTGGGCTAGCCAGTTGGCACAGCTTTTCTACGTGCCTCGCTGGATGCCGGTGCAGCACATCTTGGTGTTCCTGTGGGAGCCCACAGCCTCACCTGAGACTGCCCATGAGGCAGAGGGGCCTCTTGCCTGTCCACACTCTTACTCCTGGCTGTACTTGCCACAGCTATCTGATAGGGGAAGGAACACCCCAATTAGGTTCTCCTGTAAGCCTTTGTCTTAATTGGTGTGTGGGTGAAGACAGCTGACCCCTGTCTTGATTGCTCATGACACTATAGTTTCACCATCACCCCAGAGATCTGAAAATCCTTATAAGGAAAAACCCTACGAAAGTGTTTTGGGTGATCTAGTACCCGGGGGTCCTGTGATTTTTCCTGAAATGACAGTGGCTTACTGGACGTGAAGCAGTACCCCACTTTGCTTCCTCTGGGTTGTCTCAGCTCAGCCTTATTTTCCCGTAGCCAATTTCAGGATTTACCTTCTATGCTGTAGGAAGTTCTCTTCCTTTCATGTGTTTTTTGTGTTTTTTGTTTTTTTTTTTAAAGACAAGGTCTCACTGCTGCCAAGGCTGGTGTACAGTGGAGTGATCATAGCTCACAGCAGCCTCAAACTCCTGGGCTCAAGAGATCCTCCCTCCTTGGCCTCCCAAAGTGCTGGAACTATATAGCCATGAGCCACCGCACAGGCCTAGTATTGTTTTTCCTGTGAGGTTTTGGCTACTCAGGCTGTGGTCTCTGGCCATCTCAGCCCCCCAGAACTGCTGACTTCTCATTTGCTGTCTTGGGTATGATCTTGCAGGTGGGGTCTTTGTCCTGTTTTTTTTCTTTTCTTTTTTTGAGACAGAGCCTCAAGTTACTGGGCAGAGTGCCATAATGTCACAGCTCATAGCAACATCAAACTCCTGGGTTTATTGCCTCAGCCTCCCAAGTAGCTGTGACTACAGGAATGCGCCACAACACCTGGCTGTTTTTTGGTTGTAGTTGTCACTGTTTGGCAGGCCCAGGCTGGATTTGAACTCGCCAGCTCTGGTTTATGTGGCTGGTGCCCTTGAGCTACAGGCGCCACTTGTCCTCCTTTTTCTTAAGACAGTTCTGCTTTGTACAAATTCTACTGGGGAAGTGTCACAACTTGGAGATAACCTTTAGACAGCTAAGTATTTGTGGGGTCAATTCTTTCTATGCTGAACATTTAATCCTATGAATGCTTTGGCCTTTTTTTTTTTTTTTTTTGTGGAGACAGAGTCTCACTCTATCGCACTCGGTGGAGTGCTGTGGAGTCACAGCTCACAGCAACCTCCAGCTCTTGGGCTCAAGCGATTCTCCTGCCTCAGCCTCCCAGGTAGCTGGGACTATAGGCGCCCGCCACGGCGCCCGGCTAATTTTTGATGCAGTTCGGCCGGGGCTGGGCTTGAACCTGCAGCCCTCGGTATATGGGGTCGGCGCCCTACTCGCTGAGCCACAGGCGCCGCCTCATGCGGCGCCGCCCCATGCTTTGGCTTTTTTTTTAAGACAAAGTCTCAAGCTGAGGTCCTGGGTAGAGTGCTATGGCATCACAGCTTACAGCAATCTCAAACTCTTGGGCTTAAGTCATTCTTTTGCCTCAGCCTCCCAAGTAGTTAGGACTATAGGCGCCTGCCACAATGCCTGGCTATTTTTTTGTTGTTGTTGCAGTTGTTATTTTAGCTGGCCCAGGCCAGGTTCAAACCCACCAGTCCCAGTGTATGTGGCCAGCATCTTACCCACTGAGCTACCAGTGCCACTCGGCAGCTTCTTCTTTTTTTTTTTTTTGCAGTTTTTGGCCAGGGCTGTGTTTGGACTCGCTACCTCTGGCATATGGGGCTGGCACCTTACTACTCTGAGTCACAAGTGCTGTCTTTTTTTTTTTTGAGACAGAGCCTCAAGCTGTCGCCCTGGAGAGAGTGCTGTGGCATCACAGCTCACAGTAACCTCCAATTCCTGGGCTCAAGCGAGTCTCCTGCCTGTGCCTCCCAAGTAGCTGGGACTACAGGCGTCCGCCACCATGCCCAGCCATTTTTTGGTTGCAGCCGTCATTGTTTGGTGGGCCTGGACTGGATTCAAACCCGCCAGCTCAGGTGTACATGGTTGGCACCTTAGCCCGTTGAGCCACAGGCGCCGAGCCTGTCCTTTTTTTTTGCAGTGTTTTTTTTGGCCTAGGCTGGGCTTGAACCCACCACCTCCGGCATATGGGGCCAGCGCCCTACTCCGTTGAGCCACAGGTGCCCCCTCCTTTTTAAGGTTATCTCTGAAAGGTCCATTTCTTGATAAAACAACTACTGCAGTATTATTGTTGTTATTATTATGAGAGTCTCACTGTGTCACCGTCGGTAGAGTGCCGTGGCGTTGTATTCCACAGCAACTTCCAGCTCTTGGGCTTAAGCGATTCTCTTGCCTCAGCCTCCCAAGTAGCTGGGACTGTAGGCACCCACCACGATGTCCGGCTATTTTTTGTTGCAGTTGTTCAGCTGGCTGGGGCTGGGTTCAAACCTTAGCCTGGGTGTATGTGGCTGACACCATAACCACTGTGCTACGGGGCCAAGCCTGCATTATTATTATTATTTTTTTTTCTGAGACAGAGCCTTAAGCTGTCACCCTGGATAGAGTGCATTGGCATCACAGCTCACAGTAACCTCCAATTCAAGCAAGTCTCCTGCCTCCGCCTCCCAAGTAGCTGGGACTACAGGTGCCTGTCACAATGCCCAGCTATTTTTTGGTTGCAGCTGTCATTGTTTGGTGGGCCTGGGCTGGATTCGAACCTGCCAGCTCAGGTGTACGTGGCTGGCGCCTTAGCCCATTGAGCCACAGGCACTGAGCCAATTGTTATTTTGGCATGGCTCAGTTTATTGCGTGAAGGAGTTACCCTAGTCCAAGTTAAAAGCAGACCCCAAATGGGTTACATTATATAAGCTGTGAAGGTTTTTTTTTTTTTTTTTGCAGTTTTTGGCTGGGGCTGGGTTTGAATCCGCCACCTCCGGCATATGGGGCCAGTGTTGTACTCCTTTGAGCCACATGTGCCACCCAGCTGTGAGGTTTTTAAACTTGTGACAAGGGACAGAGGGGAAATTCTACTCATTGCAAGGAAATCCTCACTTAAGCTTCAGTGAGCCACAAGCACGTAAAACCCATGAACCTTCAGCTGATCGTCCTTAGCCAGTCCAATCTCTACAAGGAACTGGCCTATGTTCTTGCGCTGGCCACCCTGTAGCTGAATTACTTCTCCATATTCTGGATGTTTGATTACAGTACCATTGCAGGCAAATTTTTTCCTAAACGCCTTCACTAATTTCTTTTATCATAATCATCAGCAATCCCTTGAACAGTAGTAAGGGTCTTCCTGCCATTTCTCAGTGTGGATATAATCCTCAGTGCCAGCAGGAAGGAAGTCATCGCCCTTACTTGTGTCAGCAAAGGGGTCAAAAGAGTGGAGGTTCTGGATAGCGGACATACAATACGATGCCTTTTCCTCAGTGGAAACAGCCTGCGGAGGGAGGACAGAGCATTGGGAAACAAGGGGGCTCAAGGGGGAGGCTGCTGAGTCCTCAGCGGTGTCTCAGTGGGGCCCTGTATTATTATTTTTAAAATCATGAAATAATTAGAATTTCTTGTGGGATAGAAGCAATCCATTATGTTTTCTCCTAGAACCTAAAGCAGGTTCATCACTCAGAGTTGGTCCTTGGGGCACTGCTATGGGCAGCCGGGCCTTGGGGTTTCCACATGCTGAGATTACAGGCCTGGCCCTACTGTTTTTATTATCTAAAAATCTGCTAAGTCTTAGTCTAATTAGATTATATGTTAGGGTATTCATATTTTTTGTTGTTGTTGTTGTTGCCCTCGGTAGAGTGCTGTGGCATCATATCTCATAGCAACCTCAAACTCTTGGGCTTAAGGGATTCTCTTGCCTCAGCCCCCCAAGTAGCTGGAACTATAGGTGCCCACCACAATGCCTATTTTTTTTTCCATTGTAGTTGTCATTGTTTTAGCTGGCCTGGGCCAGGTTCAAACCCACCAGCTCCATATATGTGGCTGGTGCCCTGCCCACTGAGCTATGGGCAATGCCTTTTTTGTATTTTTTGAGACAGAGTCTCACTTTGTTGCCCTTGATAGAGTCCCATGGCATCATAGCTCACAGCAACCTCTTTTTTTTTTTTTTTTTTTATTTTAGACAGATACTCAAGCTGTCACCCTGGATAGGGTGCTATGGCATCACAGCTCACAGCAACCTCCAGTTCCTGGGCTTAAGCGAGTCTCTTGCCTCCGCCTCCCAAGTAGCTGGGACCATAGGCGCCCGCCACAACGCCTGGCCCTTTTTTTGGTTGCAGGCGTCATTGTTTGGCGGGCCTGGGCTGGATTCGAACCCGCCAGCTCAAGTGTACGTGGCTGGCGCCTTAGCCCGTTGAGCCACAGGCGCCGAGCTAGCAACCTCTTAACTGTTGGGCTAAAACTGTCCTCTTGCCTCAGCCTCCCAAGTAACTGGGACTATAGGCACCCTCCCCCAAAATGCCCAGCTATATTTTTAGAGACCTGGTCTCGCTTTTGCTCTGGCTGGTCTCAAACTTCTGAGCTCAGGTAATCCTCAGCCTCCCAGAGGGCTAGAATTATTGGCGTGAGCCACAGTGCCCACATAGCCACATTTTTCTTTGTTGTTGTGCTTTGACCAGGACTGGGTTTGAACCTGCCACCCTCAGTATATGGGGCCAGCACTGAGCCACAGGTGCCTCCCATAGCCACATTTTGTTTGTTTGTTTGTTTGTTTGTTTTGTAGAGACAAAGTCTCACTTTATCGCCCTCAGCACACAGCTCACAGCAACTCCTGGGCTTAGGCAATTCTCCTGCCTCAGCCTCCCGAGTAGCTGGAACCACAATGCCTGGCTTTTTTTGTTGTTGCAGTTTAGCCGGGGCTAGGTTTGAACCCACCACCCTTGGTATATGGGGCCAGCGTCCTACTTACTGAGCCAGAGGCGCTGCCCCCATAGCCACATATTTTTAAAGACTCTTATCTGTTCAGTTGACTTGTTAGGCCATTGACAGTGGTCACTTCAGGCTTTTACCCCACCTTTGAGTGGGAAGAAGCATTCCCTGGGGGTTTGGACACAGTTCAGATGGTAAGATACACACTATGACCTGATGAGCAAAGTGTGGTCAGTCACACTGAGCCGTCTGCAGGAGCCTGGAACCCATGGGGGTCAGGGGCTCCACTGCTAGCACCTTTGGTTCCTTCGAACAGAAGCCACCCTGCAGATTTCTGTTTAAGAAAAAAACGGAGGTGAGAGATATTTTAACAAAAATGCGTTAGTGCTGTTCTCAGGTCTATTGGTGTCTCCAGGGCATCAGTAGACCTTGTGCATGTTAATTTGAGATGAACAGAGGACTTCTCATTTGCTATTGTTTTACCAATTTCAAATATTATGGGGGTACAAATGTTTTTGGTTGCATGGATTACTATTGCTTTCCCTGCATCAGGGTTGTAAGTGTGGGTGTCACCCAGATGGTGCTCATTGTACCTATTAGGTAGGTTTTCACCCATCCCCACCTCCTTCTCTCCTAATGTGACATTCTCTTTAGGATGGAAAGAATGCTAAAGATGTCTCTGGTCAGCAGGGGCTTTGTTCCACATGAAATTGGGATAGAGGACTTGGGCCATCCAAGTCTGCATTCAGATACCACTTGAAAGGGCTGGCTGTGGCAGGTCGGAGAGGAGCCTGGTCTGCAGGGCTGCTCTTCATAGCACAGCTTGGATTCGGTGGGGAATATTGGTGTGTATAGAGCATTCTGGGGCAAGTGAAGCTGATGTTCTGCTTTTTAATTCATTGCTGATTTTAGCCCAACAAAAGTGACTTTGCAGTCAGTTGTGATTGGGGAGAAACCATCAGCCCATTTTGGTTTGACCTCTGCTGTTTCACTGCCTTGCGGGCTGTGCCCCCTGGGCCAGTGATGGGTATGTGCAGAGCTGTGGGCCATAGGTGCCACCCGAGAGGGTTTTCTAATTTTCATTTTTCTTTGTCCATATAAGTAGTGCTTATTCCCAAAAGTGATGCTGCATGTACTTGCCGCAGCCCCTTGTTCCTCTAGCTGTCTCCTTAGCCACTTTTCTCTGTTGCCAGAGACAGTGTTCCTCTCTTTCCCCGCACCGAGCAGGTGTGTGCCTGTTGTCCAGTGCGTCCATCTGCCTTTGGCTTTGGAATGTGGCCATTTGACCACCTTCCCTCACACTGGGAGGCAGGAATGACCATCCCATCCCTTGTAGCGTACATGGGGGCTGCCCCATGGGCTAGACACCCTCCTTCTTGAGTGGGCTAGAGGCTTTTTCTTGTAGTTCTTGGGGAAGATTGATGGTAATGACATTAATTTCTAGAAGTTTTTTTTTTTTTTTTTTTTTTTTTTGAGACAGAGCCTCAAGCTGTCACCCTGGATAGAGTGCTATGGCATCACAGCTCACAGCAACCTCCAACTCCTGGGCTCAAGCGAGTCTCCTGCCTCTGCCTCCCAAGTAGCTGGGACTACAGGTGGCCGCCACAACGCCCGGCCATTTTTTGGTTGCAGCCGACATCGTTGTTTGGTGGCCCAGGCTGGATTCGAACCCACCAGCTCAGGTGTACATGGCTGGCGCGCCTTAGCCCGTTGAGCCACAGGCACCAAGCTGATCTCTAGAAGTTTTGTTGAAACAGATTACTAGTGACAACAGATAAGCCATGAGGTGCCCGGCTCCGCTGAGCTGGCTGCTGTGCTCCACATCACACTCAGAGAAGAGTTAAAGATGGAGTTAGAGCTCTTTCATGTCCTGGTACCCAGGACTGAGTCCTTGGTGATGGGGGAGGCATAACCCACACAGATGACTCCCATCCTGGTCTCAGTTGGTGCCAGTCTGAAGTGAGCACATGTCACCACTTTCTGGTGGCCACAAGTTTGCAGCGAGTGCGGTTTGGAAAGTGGGGCTGAGGCTACGTCTGCCCAGCCAGGTACCTTCCCTCCCAGGTGGGAAGTGGAAAGGATGAGTCTTTTACCAGCAGCAATATACACGAGGAGAGATTGGCAGCCGGATAGTGAAAGCATCTTGGGGTGCAGCAGGTCTGGTCTACAGGTGAACTGTCAATGCTGTCAGCAGGGGCAGCCTGGATACTCCAGGTCTGACCTCGGGGTTTGGGATTGGGAGATTGCTCTGAGCTCCCTGGGATTCATACCCCACTGAACTTGGTGCCCTGCTTGTAACCCTGGGAGCCTTGGGTGCTGTCTGAGCCCAAAGTTGTGGCCAGCAAGTGCAGCTGCCAGCACAGTGAAGCCTGTGCTGTCCCAGGGGTGCATGTGGACACAGCCTCTCATCACCTGCGGCAGCTCCTGGGGCCCCTCTCTGAGTCACAGCGCCTGTGAACATCCTTCCTGCATATTCTGCATTGTGTTGTGGTTTAGTTTGACCAAACGTGAGATGATGTGAGATTATAGGATTCAAAAAATGAGCAGGTGGCCCAGATCCCATGGGCAGAGTGGCTTTCTTGACTCCTGGTGTGGCCACTCTTGAACGCCATAGGCCTCATGAGCTGGGAGTCACACTGTCCCAGAGATGGGGTTTGCTCGGTTGGCGCTTGGGGGTCAGCAGTCACCATTAGGGTGGGCGGTGCAGGAGTGCTGATGCAGGCCACTGTCAGGTCCATCTTTTAGCAGCCTCCTCTGTCTTCAAGCTTATCTAAGTTTTGGTGCCCCTTGGTCACATTGGATATCACTGCATCTCATGGAATAAGTTGACCTCAGGAGTAGGGTTGGTGGCAGCTGTAGTTCAGTGGGTAGGGCACTGGCCACATACACCGAGGCTGGCAGGTTCGAACTTGGCCCGGGCCAGCTAAACAACAATGACAACTGCAACAAAAAAATAGCCAGGTGTTAGGGTAGGTGCCTGTAGTCCCAGCTACATGGGAGGCTGAGGCAAGAATATCACTTAAGCCCAAGAGTTTGAAGTTGCTGTGAGCTGTGATGCCACTGGTGAGACTCTGTCTCAAAAAAACAAAACAAACAAAAAAAACAGAGCGGCGCCTGTGGCTCATTGAGTAGGGTGCCAGCCCCATATACCAAAGGCCCTCGGCCGAACTGCAAAAAACCAGAAAAATAGCCAGTGTTGTGGCGGGTGCCTGTAGTCCCAGCTTCTTGGGAGGCTGAGGCAAGAGAATTGCCTAAGCCCAGGAGATTGAGATTGCTGGTGAGCTGTGATGCTATGACACGCTTCCCAGGGTGATAAAGTGAGACTGTGCCTCTACAAAAAAAAAACAGGGTTAAGGTGAGCCTGGCACCTACTCACTGATAACACCATGTCTGCTAGTAGATGGCACAGCAGGGTGGGGTCTGGCTGTCCTTCCTACCTCCACATGATGCAGTGAGAACCTTCTGACAGGCACCACCTGCTGGGGGCAAGGCACAACGTTTCTTGCCTCTGCTATCCACTCTTGAGTTTGCTTCTGGCTAGAAACCTGCCCTCAGCTATCTGTGACAGGCTGTAGCCTGGCTTTGTCTTGATTGAGTTCAATTTGGTGTTTGTGTGGAGATGTGCTCTCCTCATCCTTAGGGAACTGAGGGACTGGCAGTTCTGTTCACCTGGCGCTGATGGGCTATTGAGGTGGGGGTGGGGCTCAGGACCAGGTGGTATGTCCAAAGCAGAAACTTGGATCAGCTCCAGAGGGTCCCTTTAAGCAGGAGGCAGGTGGAGGCCCCAAGTGGGTGCACAAAGGGAAGGTGAGCCTGGGCAGTGGCTGTGAAGGCAATCGCATTGATGAAGGCCAGCATTTTCCTTTGGTCCCAAAGTTGTGGTTCTCCAGTTTTGGTCACTGCTTTTTTTTTTTTTTTTTAAATAGACAGAGCCTCAAGCTATCACCCTGGATAGAGTGCTGTAGCATCACAGCTCACAGCAACCTCCAATTCCTGGGCTGGAGAGAGTCTCTTGCCTCTGCCTCCCAAGTAGGTGGGACTACAGGCGCCCGCCACAACGCCTGGCCACTTTTTGGTTGCGGCCGTCACTGTTGTTTGGTGGGTCCGGGCTGAATTCGAACCCGCCAGCTCAGGTGTACATGGCAGGCGCCTTAGCCCGTTGAGCCACAGGTGCTGAGCCTGGTCACTGCTTTTGGTTTCAACTCTACCATCCCGCTGTCTTTCATGGAACCTTCTCTTCTCAGCAGAGGCTCAGCAGGTGGGCTCAATCCCATGCCAGCCTCCCTCACCTGCAGACCAAGAGGACTCCTCCCTTTCCCACTCAGGGTGTGCACAGATCCCAGCTCCCTCCCAGACCTGCAGATTCAGCTTTGTGGTGTGGTGGAAGGATGAGGACAGCCTTTTGTGAGTGTCCTGAGGGTGGCTGTTTGTGCTGCTACCCGTTGGAATGGCTGTGGCTGAGTCCATCCATGGAAGCACTTTCTCTCTGGGGGGCCTCCCACGAAGAAGCATCCAGTGCATTCACAGCATCAGGGTTAGGACCAAACCTGAAGAGTTGTCGTCCTGCAGTGGAACTAAAGGGGTGCCTGAGCTCTCACATGAGACCCTCAGTGACAAGCTGCAGGAGTGCCACCGTGCCCAGCCATCCGGTGTGGAGATAGCTGGCCCTGGTTAGGAGCCGCCCTGGACGATTGAGGGGGGAGATGTTGGAGTGATAAGAGGACTTGTTCTGAGTCCCAGTGCATGTGTCACCTTTGCAAAGGCATGTCTATGGCTGCTCTATTTTTGGTTTTTAAGAAGAAAGTCCCTGAAGAGCCCAGCCTACATTTCTTAGTGTGTCTCCTTAGGTCCTCATGTGGCCATGTCACTGACATTTATGGAAATCACAGGTTAAAGGCCATGTGTTCTACATGAACAGAAAAGTCTTGTTTCTTTTATGGTTAAACCTAGAGAATTTTAAATGGTCCTGTATTTATGGTACTTCCTGTCCCATGAGACAGGACATTCCAGGTCTTTCTGGGGCCCTCAGCATAGCCCACCTCCAGCCTTGTTCTTGCTCTGTCATGGCCACATGAGATGGGGTGGGTGACAAGGCTGCAGCCTCCTGCCTGCATACAAGCAGCAATGGCAACCCCTCGGCACCAAACCACCCTTCATGCTCCTCACCGGGGCCAGACATCATGACTGGCTTCATCCCTGTTTCCTCAGCTTTCTGGAAAAGCACCCAGTACTGGCTTTAGGGTTAGTAAGCAGAGACACCAGCCTGCACAGGCCGCCTGGTCCCTTCACTGGCCAGGGCCTCATGCTGTGCCCCTTGGGGAACAAGCTGCTGAGCAGGGTGCCAGGTGATATGGATGCCCGGGGTGGGTGGCTCCCTGGAGGGGGCCCTGCCCTCTGCCCACTTTTCTCTGTGCTCCTCAGGCCCTTGCACTTGGCTGGGAACCTCATTTTGATAGTGGGAGCTTGCAAGATGGGGTCCCTCCCTGAGCCCTCAGCCTGGCACCTGCCTGTTTTCTGTGGGTTTAATGTTAAATGCTTATAGTAACCCAGCAGTCCTGCAGGGGGCTTAGGTTGTCCCTAGGGGCCTCTGTTAAGTGAATCATTTGTGACAGTGCTGCAGAGGACAGCCTTTCCCCAGGGGATGTCTCTGCTCCCTCTGGCTTGTAGGCTGCCATGCGTGCTGCTCTGCACTCCCCAGCGGCCCCTAAATCTTGTCAGAGTGGTATCTTTTTTTTATTATTAATAGTTGTTTTAATTCATGAATATAGGATGTCTTTCCATTTACTCACTCTGCTTCAATTTCTTTCATAAACATTTTATAGTTTTCATTGTACAAATCTTGGTTTCACATTATGGGAGCATAGTATACATGGCAAAATATAATAGGTCAGGGTTAATGGGAAGAGTGATGTGGTATCCTCTTTTTAGTGGCCCTCAGCTCTTCTGTCCTGACCACTTTTTTTTTTTGCTGGCGCCCTACTCCTTGAGCCACAGGCACCGCCCCAGAAGACTCCTTTTCTCTGGGCCCTCTCTCTCCCTTCCTGTGCACCTTCATTTGTACTTTCCCTGCCCCTGGGAGGTTTGAAGTGGAACTTCCCTGGGACTCTGGGTCCTTGCGGGCTCCCTGTGGATCAGTTTGTGGTTGTATTCTTTGTTGTTGATTGAAACAGAATCTCACTGTGTCGCTCAGGCTAGACTGCCAGGAGTCCGCCCAGCTCACAGCAACTTCAAACTCCTGGGCTCAAGTGATCCTCCAGCCACGGCCTCCTGAGAAGCTGGGATTATAGGTGCCTACCATGCATAGCTAGTTTTTCTACTTTTAGTAGAGACAAGATCTTGTTCTTGCTAAGGCTGGTCTCAAACTTCTGAACTCAAGGGCTGTGCTGGGCCTACCGGTGAGAGCCTCCTAAAGTGCCCTGACATGTCTCCTGTTTCCCACCATTACTGCTTGCCTGGGAAGCTAATGAGCCTCCTAAGCTGGACATGTCTTCCTTAGTTACTTGCATCTTAACACCACGTGTCAACTAGTTTGTAGTGTGGCACTGGGAAAAGGAGGGAAGGACTGGGCAGTGCTGGTAGCTCAGTTGGTAGGGCACCAGCCACATAAACCAAGGCTGGTGGGTTTGAACTTGGCCTGGGCTGGCTAAAATCAACAATGACAACTGCAACAACAAAAATAGCCAGGCGGGGGCAATGCCTGTGGCTCATCGAGTAGGGCGCCAGCCCCATATACCAAAGGTGGTGGGTTTGAACCCGGCCTCGGCCGAACTGCAAAACCAAAAAATAGCCAGGTGCTGTGGTGGGCGCCCATAATCCCAGCACCTCGGTAGGCTGAAGCAAGAGAATCACCTAAGCCCAGGAGTTGAGGTTGCTATGAGCAGTGTGACGCCATGGCACTCTACCGAGGGTGATAAAGTGAGACTCTGTTTCTACAAAAAAAAAATCATAACTTAAAGATGAATAATCACTTCGAATTCCTTTTTTTTTTTTTTTTTTTTTAGACAGAGCCTTAAGCTGTCACCCTGGGTAGAGTGGTGTAGCATCACAGCTCACAGCAACCTCCAACTCCTGAGCTTAAGCGAATCTCCTGCCTCCACCTCCCAAGTAGTTGAGACTATAGGTGCCCACCACAACGCCTGGCTATTTTTTTTTGGTTGCAGCCATCATTGTTATTTGGCAGGCCCAGGCTGGATTCGAACCTGCCAGCTCAGGGGTATGTGGCTGGCGCTGAGCCCACTTCAAATTCCTAAATCAGCTAGTCTGTTTTATGGGATGCTTGTCCCCACCTGTCCACAGGGGCTGGTATGTGGGGACTCAGTCTCTTTTTGAGGTTAATTCCCTGGGGACCCTAAAGTCAGACACAGCTGTTGGGGAGTGGGGCACTGGCTCTTGAGGATCCCTAGGGCTCCGGGGCCTGTGTGGGCATGGCTAGCATCCCCTGAGCTCTGCTGCCCACTGGGCTTTCAGGGCTCCCTGCAAGCAGCTAACTAGGGCACTTGCTTCCGCACCACCTTCAGAGGCTTTTCTAGGCCTTGTTGCTTCTGAGGTTAATTTCTTCATTGGGCTTTCCAGACTTTGTTTACTATCATAACTGAACTGGACTTTAGAGTTTGGTATCCAGGCTGGCTTTGTCTATGCTGAAGGGCTCAGGGCCAGATAGCAGGTGTGTGGATTGGCCGCAGAGAAGTAAGCAAAGTGCAAAGATTGCTGTTCAGGCTGACAGTCACCCCAGAGCAGACAGGTGGTGATATTGGGGGGAGACCTCTAAGATTGTCGCAGTCAGATGGCTGAAGCCAGGCCGAGGTGGCTGCAGTTTGTGAGGTCAAGGCTCTGAGCGAACTGTGGGTACAGTGCTGACCCTGCCCCAGCTGGGCCCCCCAGAACTGCTCAGTGCCTGCAGTCTGGTGCCCTTGCCACAGGGGCAGCAGAGGAGGGGCTGGGGTCTGTAACCCAGGCACTCCTGGGTTTGGTCATCAGAAGCTTCCATCTGAAGTTCCTTAACTGTGGTATTAGCTACACACAGAATGGCATTTTGCATATGTTGGACAGAAATAAGAGAATCAAGCCCCGGCCCGAGAGGTTCCAGAACTGCAAAGATCTTTTTGATCTGATCCTCACTTGTGAAGAGAGAGTCTACGACCAGGTGGTGGAAGGTAGGAAGCAAGCCCACATCTGTTCAGCCAGGCTGCCTCGCATGGGAGCCACTTTGCTGGGCATAGGCAGGCTGGGGGTGCTATGGGAAGGAGAGGGCGCAGGAGCTGTTGGGGGACAGTGATTACTGCCCTTTTGCTGGTGGTGCCGCTGACAGCCCTCGGGTGGGCCTCAGACAGCCTCTGTTGTACATGCACTTGGGGCCAGGGCTGGTGTTCAGTGAATGAAAAGTGCCTCATCCTGAATTGGCTGAATGTTTGTTTGAGGCAAGCCTTATGTCTAGGTTGTGAGGATTTGAGTCACAGCTCTATTCCGTGTGAGATTCTCCTTAGGGAGGACTTGGGACCTTGGACCTGCACTCAGTCCTTAACATTCTGCCCCAAACCCTAGCGTGCAGGTACAGCTGATGCCAGCTCAGGGGCAGGTAGCACAGGGAAGAATAGAGGACTTGGCCACACTGACCACCTATTGCCTGATTCTGGAAACTTTGACACCTATGCTACCTTGTCCCAATCAGATCTGAATTCCAGAGAACAGGAGACCTGCCAACCTGTGCATGTGGTCAATGTAGATATCCAGGACAACCACGAAGAGGCCACCCTGGGGGCCTTCCTCATCTGCGAGCTCTGCCAGTGTGTGAGTGCTGGACATGGGAACCCCCACCCGGGCTGCCAGTGTGAGTGCTGGACACGGGACCCCCACCCCTACCTGGGCTGCCGTGGACGCCCCTCACCCAGCTGCCAGTGTGTGAGTGCCTGGATGTCCCCAGACCCAGCCTGCCAGGGTGTGAGCTCCCAGACGTCCCCCACCTTGGGCTGGGCAGGGCAGGAGGCTGCAGGCAAACCCAGCCTAGCCATTATTGCTGCAGATGCTTGCTGAGTCCACACCTGGACCAGGCAGGGTGTCCCATAAAGAATGACTTTAGGGGCTCGGCGCCTGTGGCTCAATGGGCTAAGGCACTAGCCACGTACACCTGAGCTGGCGGGTTCGAATCCAGCCTGTACCTGCCAAACAACAATGGTGGCTGCAACCAAAAAATGGCCAGGCGTTGTGGCGGGCGCTTGTAGTCCCAGCTACTTGGGAGGCAGAGGCAGGAGACTCGCTTGAGCCCAAGAATTGGAAGTTGCTGTGAGCTGTGATGCCACGGCACTCTACCCAGGGTGACAGCTTGAGGCTGTGTCTCAAAAAAAAAAAAAAAGAATGACTTTAGGCTTGGCGCCTGTGGCTCAGCGGGCTAGGGCGCCAGCCACGTACACCTGAGCTGGCGGGTTCGAATCCAGCCCGGACCCGCCAAACAACAATGACGGCTGCAACCAAATAAAGGGCCGGGCGTTGTGGCGGGCGCCTGTAGTCCCAGCTACTTGGGAGGCTGAGGCAAGAGACTTTCTTGACCCAGGAATTGGAGGTTGCTGTGAGCTGTGATGCCACAGCACTCTAACCAGGGTGACAGCTTGAGGCTCTGTCTCAAAAAAAAAAGACTTTAGGTTTTTCAAGTGTTAAGATGCAAGTAAGTGCCAAAGGATCACTGAGTTTGAGACTCAGCTGAGCGGCTTTGGCCAATAAAAGTGGTCAGTGATGCCAACACTATATGTCCACCAAGATCTCCAGGATGCAGGCCCCTCTCAATGAAGGAGCTGGCACCTTGCCTCTTCCCCAGAGGGACAACCCTCACCCCCAACATGCTTATTAGTGAGTGGCTATCCTGGCTAGGGTGGGGTCAAGTGGCTTGTGTTCACCTCTCTACCTGAGACTGGTGAACTGGTGGTTGTCATAGTTGGGAAAGATGCTGCTGGCACCTGTCAGTGGAAACCAGGATGCCTGCACCACAGGGTGGATCCACTTCCTCACTGGTGATGTGGTGTACTGTCTTTCTGGCTTGTTCATTTGTAGCATGGGGATAACATAGGTGGTAAGGCTCCTGTAACTGTCACCTCTGGGAGATCCTCCTAGCTTGTGTTTGGTGGTAGTCAGGTGCCTATCTCCTGATCATCCCAGTCCCCAGTAAGGCTAGGCCTGGAGCTGTCCAAAGGACCCTCTGTCAGCACAGAGCAGAGGCAAAGGTCCCATACTTTCTCATCCCAACAGCAGTTCTGTTGTCTTTTGCAGATCCAGCACACAGAAGACATGGAGAATGAGATCGATGAGCTGCTGCAGGAGTTTGAGGAGAAGAGTGGCCGGACCTTCCTACACACTGTGTGCTTCTACTGACAGCCACCGCAGCCTTGGAGGCACCCTGCGCCCTCTGTTCATTCTTTCCCTCTGATACTGGTTTTTACTTAGGTATCCTTTGGGGCAACATTGTGGCCCAGTAAAGTGTACATATGAAAGAGAAGAGATGTACATGCCATACAGAAACAATCAAGTTTTTCTGTCCCACTTTTACTTATGAGTGGGATATTGATTATAAAGGTTTTTTTCTTTAACCAAAAAAACAAAAAACAAAAAAACCCCACAACTGTTCATAGTACGTTTCCCTCAACATTTTTGAGTCCTTGCTGCCTGTCCCTTCTCCCTCCCCCACCTGGCGGGACTGTACAGATACCTGAATAAAGCAAAGGCTGTATCTTCCTAGGACAGAACCTGGAATTATAAACATGTTGCTTCTGGTCATCCTTGCTTTTTGTCCTGAGTTCCTGGCCTGGCCCCTGACAGCAGCTGCCTCTGTGGGGCAGGGCTGGGGCAGTCCCCTAGGAGCTCAGCTTCCCCCCTTCCCCCACTCACCTGCAGTAGATGTTCCTGTTGAGGGGAAAGGAAACCTCCCCACCGGGCTGGGTAGGGGGGCGCCTGCCCTCATGTTGGGCTGCAGGAGGACCAGGGTGTCAGAGGCAGCCAGAGCAGAACCGTGGATATTGGGCCTCTGGACTTCAGGCTGCCTGAAGCCCACGCTGGGCTGACCCCGTGGGCACCCCGTCTCCACCGTGAGGTCGGCCCTTCCCAGCCCTCACGTCTGTGGCCGGTCGTTTGGACTGACCTTCCTGGCTGCTCCACAGTGACCTTGTAGGCACCACCTCTTCCTCACTGGACCGGTCTGGGCCGTCTGACTGCCAGCAGCCCCTCTCCGGTCGTTTGCTGGGCAGGCGCCGAGTCTGGCCGGGTGGAGGCGAGACGGGGAGCTGCGGTCCCGGGGAGGATCCGGGCGGCGGGTGGCCGTCCCTTCGGCACGGGGCGGCCCGCGGGCGGCGCGGTCCCTCCCGGGAGGCGGAGGAAAACGGCGGGGAGTGGGAAGGGAGGAGGGAAGAGGGAGGAGGCCCAGGCCGAGCCGGGGAGCGAGCGCATTGAGTGCAGGGAGGACCGGAGGGCGGAGCGCAGCGCGGCGGGCCGGCCGGGGCCCGGCCGAGCGACCCCAGAGCCGCGCCCGCATCCCTCCCCTGGCCCCCGCCCTGTGCCGCCTCCCTCGGCCGGCCGGGGGTTGCCACGGCCGGCTGCGTCGGGTCCAGGAGGCTCTGACCTCTGCAGGGCCGGGGGGGCGCCGGGGCCGGGGGGCGGCGCTCCGGCCCGGCCCGGCCCCGCCCGATGTCCATGAGCGCGAACACCATGATCTTCATGATTCTGGGGGCGTCGATCGTGATGGTGAGCGGAGGGGCTTCCTGCGCGCGCCCCCTGCTCCTGCCAGCCGCGCGCGCGCCGCTTCCCCCACCTCCGGCGGCTTGTTTACCGGCCCGTGCGGCCTGCGCGCCCCTTCCGGGCCGGCACCCGGGTCCCCAGCCTGCGCGCCCCTCCCTGGCCTGCTTCTCTTTCCCGGCCTGCATCCGGTCGCGGCCTGCACTCTAGTCCTTGGCCTGCTTCTTATTCCCGGCCTGCGCCCCCTCCCCAGCCACCGCTTTCCTTCCCCCACCGCCTGAGCTCTCCCCTCCCCCCACTCACCTGTGCTCCCCTCCGCGGCTCCCCTGTGCCCCTGCCCAGCGTTCTCCCCACCCCAGGCCTCCCTCCTGCCCACCTGCGCGCTGGGGCTGACCCGTCATGGGCTCTTCCAGGCCATCGCGTGCTTGATGGACATGAACGCGCTGCTGGACCGATTCCACAACTACATCCTCCCGCACCTGCGGGGCGAGGACCGCGTCTGCCACTGCAACTGTGGCCGGTGAGTCCGGGACTCTGCTCCAGGCACGACACGCGTGACCACACGTGTGCCGGGAGGCCCACTTGGGGTGCGGGCGACCCCCACTCAGGCCATAGAGCTGCGCTAGACCCGTGTGGGCCGCAGGCGGCCGCCAGGTGCGCTGGGGGAGGGTCTGTCTGAACCGGAACCCCCAGGGTTGTGCACTGTCTCCCGGGAGGAGGGAGCACCTGAGTCAGGTAGGGCACCACCCCCAGACGCCTTTAGAGGCCTGCCAGTGTGCTGGCTGAGTGGGCCCCTGGCCTCCAAGCCTGGGCCCACAGTGGAGCCCCAGGCAGAGAAGTGCAGGTGGTGGTGGGAGGGGCCTACCTGAGGGGCACCTGGTCCACCCCCGGGCAGAGAGCAGGGTGGGGGTGGGGAGCGGGAAGGTGGAGCTAACTCAAGGTCACTCAGTGATCCAGGAAGAGCCCAGGCCCTACAGCCAGGGTGCAACCTCACACACACACCCTGTGCACGCGCTGATGGAGTCTCCCTGCCATGCATGTTTGTACGTCCATGTAAGAAATAAACATCTTCTCATGAGACGCGCATGTGTGTACCGTCTGTGCATATACATGTGCGTACACACAGCGCACGCGCAAGTAGGCATGCACGCCCATCCCCGAGATGCCCTCATGCAGTTACCATTGTTATTCCTGCTGGACAGATGAGGAAGCAGATGGAGGTTTTAGGGGACAGACTTGCCCAAGGTCACACAGCCCCAGGCCCTGCCTTTGTCACACCCATCCTGCACTCCTGCCCCAGGGATCTGTGTGCACATGTGTGAGTCAGGACAGGAGCAGGTCTCATTAGGCATGTTACATGCCTGTGGGTACAGACAGCTGTGCTGATGGGCACATGGGGCTTGGAGCAGGTAGACATGGGGCTCTATATGGCCCTCACCTGTGCTGAGCATGGGGTGAGAAAATTTGCTGGGTTTTCCTGCCTAGTGCACAGGCCTGTCTGGCATATCAAACTGCCAAGGCACGAGGTCATCTACACTGCCGCCCAGAGGCTGGGCCCTGACTCCAAGCCTGGTAGACATAAGTAATCCACTTTACCTATGTGGCTATTGTACCTGGTGTGAATCTGCCTGTGACAGCAAACTGTGGGTCTCCCTGGGCAGAGGATGTGTTTCCAGAGCATTTACACAGGCTGTGTATATGCATTACCAGAATATATGTGGACTCTGACATAGGTGCCTATGGGGAGGCCTGTGTGCAGAAGTCACAAACTGCCACAGACGTAGGGTGTCCCTGCGTGTGCATATGTGTCTACATATACATGCTTTGTACACATCTCTACGTACTGGGTGTGTTAACTCAGTGTACAAAGCACTCTTGTATATTGACAACATATATGTGTATGCAAAGTACATATACATAATACAATATACAGCGCAATGTGCTCAGGGAAAACGTCGAGATGTCTCCATGTGAGTACAGAGAATGTGTATATGTAGATGAGTTTTGTACATGGATATCTGTGTCCACTCCATGTACATGCACTGCCTCAGTGGCTCTACCCATGTGTACACACCATGTGCAGAATAAGCATGTGTATATGTGTATGCCTTGTATATGCCAATACATAGACTTTCATATAGAGGACACACATGGGAATTAATGCTCCATAGCACAGGTGTTGGCAGGCAGCATCTGTGTCAGCACACCCAAACCCATGCACATGACAGGCACCCTATGGAGAGGACAGCTGTGTGCAAGGCTGGGTGGAGGTGCACGCACATGAGACACCATGCTGGAGGATGGGTGTGGAGCTCATGGGGCTCGTGTCCACTGTATACACGCTGTGTCCTGTGCATGTGGCTGGTGTGTATACACAGTGTGCATTGTACATGTCACAGACACATGTGTGCAAAGCACGTCTGTGCAGAGGTGTGTCTTGCTCTGCCTTCATCTGTGAGACCTGAGCACCCAGGAAGGAGGAGGGCCAGGGCAAGGTGGGGGGGGAGCTGCAGATGCCCAGGCTAGCAATGGAACACAGGTCATGAACTTAGGACCTCCAGGGTTGTTGGAGACCCGCCACAGAGTCAGGAAAAGCTACCTCCCTGTGGGTTGGTGGCTTTCCATTTATGATTATGAATAGTGGCTATCGGTAGGCTCAAGACCCAGGTCAGTCACTGTCACTCCCAAAGGCTGGTGGCCCCAGCCCAATCCTCTGGGTTGGGCCACACTTTGGAGTGCTGAGGGAACTAGTTACCAGAGGACCCAAGAAGAGCAGAAGGGTTTCCAAGGAGAGGTTGGCAAGGGCTGCTTACTGTCCCACTGATCTGGGTTGGGGTTCCAGGATGCCCTTGGCCTCACTGAGAAGGCACCTGAGTCAAGGGGCTTTCAGGTCAAGTGGTGGGAATAATATCTCATCTAGGGGAAGAGAAGAGGACAAAGAATTGTGTGTGAAGAGAGGAGTTATTTTCAGGAACAAGTTAAATGCCCTATATGGAGATAAGGGCAGCTAAGTACCAAGACTGGCGTGGCCAGTGTGGACCACAGGCATCCTCACCCACTCCTCTAGGCCCTTCAGTATCTGCTGCCCAGGGTGCCAGGCTCTCAGCAGGAACACCCCACGGGGTCATGGGGCCTAGAGGGTTTCCTGGAGGTGTTCTGCCAGCCCAGGAAGGGGTGGGAGGCTGGACGGAGCTGTGTGGAACACTTCAGTGCATTCCCCAGAGGTGAGCAAGGGCCTGGGCCTAAACAGTTCCTCAAGAGCCCAGGGAAGGGAGGAAAGATGTCAAGAAGACAGGCCCTGGGACCTGTGCAGCCCTGGACACCAGAATACTGGCCACCTCAGGAACAGCTGAGAGGGAAGAAGACAGGTCAGTCTGTGCTGGGCATGGACAGAGCATGCCCACCATAGTGGAGGGGAAGATGCCAGGCACTGCCCCTGAGGCCTCCAACACAGGGCAAAGGAGGCACTGAAAAGCCATGGAGCAGAGAAAGCTCTGAGGCACAGGGCGCGGAGGTTGGAGGCAGGGCTGACCATGGCAGAGGTGCTTGGGGTAGGGTGCAGAAAGTATAGACAGATTCCAGCAAGGGTGCTGGGAGAGGTCAGAGGAGTGTCCCCAAGAAGGAAACAGGGTCTGTGCTGCACCCTAAACCAGGCCTCAGCAGTCCCAAGGGCCATCAAGCTTGGCTGTGGGAACCAGACTTTTCCAGGGCCCTTGTCTGGGAAAACCTTGCCCATACGCACAGCCTACCCATGAACCCCAACTTCATGGGCAGTCTCCACAGGCCACAGGCACTGCCCCCACAGCTCTCTCCTGGTGGCCTGGGCAGGCCCAATGCATCCTTTCTGACCATCCCTGGGAGGCAGCTTCCAGGCCCCAGGATGCCCCACCGGGGTCGACACCCACCCAGGGCTCTGGCACGGGAGAGGTGCCAGCCCGCCCTGCCGCCCCCAGGCACCACGTCCACTACGTGATCCCGTACGACGGGGACCAGTCGGTGGTGGACGCCTCCGAGAACTACTTTGTGACAGACAACGTGACCAAGCAAGAGATCGACCTCATGCTGGGGCTGCTGCTGGGCTTCTGCATCAGCTGGTTCCTGGTGTGGATGGACGGCGTCCTGCACTGTGCAGTGCGTGCCTGGAAGGCTGGCCGGCGCTACGGTGAGTGCTTTGTGCCCCCGGGAGCACCATTGTCCAGCAGCCCGGCCGCCTGACCACATCCTATCCCCGCAGATGGCTCGTGGACCTGGCTGCCCAGGCTGTGCAGCTTGCGGGATTTGGGCCGGCGGCCGCACAGGCCCTTCGAGGAGGCAGCAGGGAACATGGTACATGTGAAGCAGAAACTCTACCACAATGGCCACCCCAGCCCGCGGCACCTGTGAGCCGCACACAGACTCGCTGGGGCCACCGGCCGCTGTACAGATGCAAAAGGGACTTCGGGGATGCCCTGGCCGGTAGGACTGGACAGCAGCCTTGGGCCCAGGGTGCCCGGGGCTGTGGCCGGCCGGGCAAGTCCAGTGGAAGGTGCTGTCTCCTCTTCTTTTTATAAGGGGGTGGGGTGGGTACTGGGTGGGGGTGGCAGTGGGGGGGGCAGGGCGGGTCCTCGGCAAGGGTAGGTGGGTGCCAGCCGGTTGGGAGTGGGAGCGTCTGGTGTTCCCTCCCATGCACCGTGTGGGGTGTCTATCTGTCTGCGTCTTGGAGCGGTTCTGGCGGAGGGGAGGGGAGGGAGGCCAGGGCAACTGGCCGTCTGCATACGGGAGCACATGCATGGGGCGTGTGCGTGGCCCGGGGTCATGGAGGGGTGGGTGCTGCGTAGCAATAAGGCCCCTGGCCGCTACTGTCCCGGGGGGGCCTGACTGCGCCTCACTGTGAAGCCCACCCCTCTGTGGTCAGTAAATTCTGCAGAAAGCTCCAGCCTCTGCCTCTTCTGTCACCTCTGACCCCAGAGGGCTGCGGGGTTAGAGGCCCAGACCTCAGCCCTCACTGTCTGTAGGAGGCACACACGTGGTGGAGCACTGTGTCAGAGATTTTATTCCATCCTGGCTCCAATCACAGGTGTGCTGGTCAGCTGCATGGTCAGGTCAGGTGGTGGGAGAGGCTGGGGGCGTGGGGCCTCCTCTCCCTCAGTCTAATGCCCTGCAACACACCCATTCCCAGCTCTCTGGCCCCTCCTGTGGGTCACAGTTCCGGGGTGGTCTGAGGTGAATGCCCTACTCGCTCCCCAGAAGCCTGGGTGGAGGCACCTCTGCCAAGTCTGCAAGTGTGAGAAGCCGCCAATGGGAGCCCTGATCTGCTCAGAACATTCTCCAGGTGCTGACTCCATCCTCTTCTGCAGAAGAGGATGGAGCTTTTGGCAGGCCAGGCGGCTGTCAGTTGCCCTGGCCAGCTCAGGGTGGCAGGCGCTGGCCACCCCCTGGCCTGGGTCCCCCAGTCTCCAGCCACTGCATCTTCTGCTGGTGCTGCTGCAGCGCGTCCTGCACACGGGCGTCCATCATGGCCTCGGTGAGGACCCCATCCTCAGAGGCATAGGCCATGGCCTGTCATAGAGAGAGGGACTGAGACAGGAAGGGCCATACCTGGGCATCCCATGGCATGGTACTGTGCCTGTGGACACCTCACGCTAGGGAGCATGGTCCTGCATGGCCCAGTCCTGCCTTTGCACCCTGCCAAGTTTCTGATAAAGCTCAGGGTCCTGTCACCCCAAGCCTGTGCATAAGGCCCACAGACAAAGCCATACACATCTCCCTAGGCTGAGTTATACCCAAGAACCAGCAGGCCACAGTCCTCTAGGACTCTAGAGGCAGCCACTGCCCAGGGGCTGCCCAGTCTCAGGGCATGCAGCAGGGGCCAAGCTTTTTAATCAGGCCCTGGAACAGTCACTTCCAGCCACAGCTCCCTCTGCCCATTCTTGCCCTCCTGTGCAGGAGGCCCACAGACAAAGCTTCCTAGTTGACCAATCTGACCAGGTATCACTCAGCCTACCAGCAGGGAGGCCTTGAGTGGGTCAAGCTAGGTCCCACCGGCCCAGCAACTCCACCTCAAGCCGGTCCATCTCCAACTTGGTACCTGGCTGTGGCAGGTATGAGACACAGCTCTAAGAGGCATTGGAGAAAGGGTATGGCATGCTCAGGACGTGCCCTAAGATATTCAGAGGAAACACAGGGTGACTCCCAGGAGGGGGCCTCCCCTGTACCCAGTGGTGGCAGGAAACCACCTCCCAAATACCCCCAGCAGAGCCTGTAGGGAGCAGCCCAACTGCAGATGTGCCCACACCCAGCTGGCAGGACCAGCACAGGGAACAGACACTGACACTGGAATCAGACCACACTGTAGGTCCAGGGCTCAAGTGCTATCATTATCCTTTTCATCTTGACCTGACCCTAGAGAGGGCAAAGGAAAGGGCAGGAGGCTGTACTTGGTGCCTGGGGCCCTAGGAGGAGAGGTGGCCTAAGGTGTGTATGCAGATAGCAAGCCCACCAAAGTGACAACTGTACGCCACAGGGATGGTGGGACGAGGCTCAGTCCCAGGTAGAGTCAACAGGGACACATGACATCTGCAGCAGGCTGGGGCGCAGGGCTCTTATGCTAACCTCCTAATTCTCTGTGAAGCTACATTAGTCAAAAGTGAAAATGTTTAAAAGCAATTCCTGGCTCAGCGCCTGTGGATCAACGGGCTAAGGCGCCAGCCATGTACATCTGAGCTGGCAGGTTCGAATCCAGCCCGGGCCCACCAAACAACAATGACAGCTGCAACCAAAAAAAGGCCGGGCATTATGGCGGGTGCCCATAGTCCCAGCTACTTGGGAGGCAGAGGCAAGAGACTCGCTTGAGCCCAGGAATAGGAGGTTGCTGTGAGCTGTGATGCTACGGCACTCTATCCAGGGTGACAGCTTGAGGCTCTGTCTCAAAAAAAAAAAAAAAAGTAAGTCCAGGACTGGATGGCTTCACAAGTGAATTCATCAAACATTTCAAGAAGAATGAACACTGCTCTTTCACAAACCCTTCCAAAAAATTAAAGAGGAAATATCTCTCTTCTCATTCTGTGAGGCCAGCATCACCCTGATAAAGAAGCCAGAGAAAGACACTACAAGAAAAGAAATCGCAGGCCAAGAGCCCTGGTAAGTATGCTGCACAATCCTCAGCTAAATGCCAGCAAGTGGTACCCAGCAACACAGGAGGATTACACACACGAATAGGATTTCTGGAATGCAAGGATGGTTTAACATAAGAAAATTAATCATGGTTCGGTGCCTGTAGCACAGTGGTTATGGTACCAGCCACATACAACAAGGGTGGTGGGTTTAAACCTGGCCCAGGCCAGCTAAATGATAATGACAACTGCAACAAAAAAATAGCCCAGTGTTGTGGCAGGCACCTGTAGTCCCAGCTACTAGGGAGGCTGAGGAAAGAATCCTCCTAAGCCCAGGAGTTGGAGGTTACCAACTGTGAGCTTGATGCCACAACATTCTACTGAGGGCGATAGAGTGAGACTCTGTCTCTAAAATAAAATTAAAAAATAAAGAAAAATAAAAATCACAATGAAGGGTGGTGCCTGTGGCTCAGTGGGTAGGGGACCGGCCCCATATACCAAGGGTGGCAGGTTCAAACCCCGCCCCAGCAGAACTGCAACAACAAAAAAAATAGCCAGTGGGCGGTGCCTGTTGCTCAGTGAGTAGGGCGCCGGCCCCATATACCAAGGGTGGCGGGTTCAAACCCGGCCCTGGCCGAACTGCAACAAAAAAATAGCTGGGCATTGTGGCGGGCGCCTGTAGTCCCAGTTACTCGGGAGGCTGAGACAAGAGAATCGCCTAAGCCCAGGAGCTGGAGGTTGCTGTGAGCTATGAAGCCAAAGTGACACTCTGGCTCTAAAAAAAAAAAAAAATAGCCAGGGTGGCACCTGTGGCTCAAAGGAGTAGGGCGCCAGCCCCATATGCTGGAGGTGGCGGGTTCAAACCCAGCCCCGGCCAGAAACTGCAAAAATAAATAAATAAATAAAAAATAGCTGGGCGTTGTGGCAGGCACCTGTGGTCCCAGCTACTCAGGAGGCTGAGGCAAGAGAATCACCTAATCCCAGGAGCTGGATGGAGGTTGCTGTGATCAGTATGAAGCCACTGCACTCTACTGAGGGCGATAAAACGAGCCTCTGTCTCTACCAAAAAAAAAAAAATCACAATAAAGGTTTCTGGGAATATAGCAAAACCCATCCTAAAATTCATATGAAATCTTAAGGGATGACAAATAGCTAAAAAAAATAAAATATAATAATAATCTTGAGGACACACACTTCTCAAGTTCAAAATTGCAATGCTACAGACTTCAGAATAACATGGCACTGGCACAAATAGAGACAGCAGATGAGTGGAGCAGAGCAGAGCGCCCAGAAATCAGCTCCTCATGCGTGCAGTCAAGTGGCTTTTGACATGGGTGCCAAGAAAAAAAGTCTTTTTTTTTTTTTTTGGAGACAGAGTCTTACTTTGTAGCCCTCGGTAGAGGGCTGTAGTGTCATAGCTCACAGCAACCTCAAACTCTTGGGCTCAAGCGATTCTATTGCCTCAACCTCCCAAATAGCTGGGACTACAGGCACCTGCCCCAACACTGGGCTATTTTTAGAGACGAGGTCTCATTTCTGGCTCAGGCTGGTCTCAAACCTGTGAACTCAGGCAATCCACCCACTTTGACCTCCCAAGTGTAAGGATTACAGGCATGAGCCACTGCACCCAGCCAAAAAAGACAGTCTTTTCAACAGATGTTGCTGAGCCCGTAACTCAAAATGAAGCAAAGACCTAAATGTAAGAAAACCATAAAACTCTTAGAAAAAAACACTACACAATATTGGATTTGGCAATGATTTCTTGGACATAACACCAAAATCACAAGATATAAAGCACCACTGAAAAAAAGACATCAGAAAATGGAAATACATTCATGTAACTGAAGAAAAAATTAGATAAATCAGACTTAATCAAAATTAAAAAGTTTTGTGCATCAAGGGATACTATCAACTGAGTAAATGGAAGAAAACATTTGTAAGTTACATTACTGACAAAAAGTCAATAATCAGAATGTATCAACAACTCCAACAATTCAACAATGACAAGACAAAAACCTGGCTCGGCGTCTGTAGCTCAAGCTACTAAGGCACCAGCCACATACACCAAGAGCTGGCCGGTTTGAATCCAGCCCAGGCCTGCCAAACAACAATGACAACTACAACCAAAAAATAGCTGGGCACTATGGCAGGCACCTGTAGTCCCAGCTACTTGGGAGGCTGAGGCAAGAGAATTGCTTAAGCCCAGGACTTAGAGGTTGCTGTGATCCATGGCACTCTACCAGGAGGACAGCTTAAGGTTCTGTCTCAAAAAAAAAAAAAAGAGAAAGAAAGAAAAGAAAACACAAAAACCTGATTCAAAAATGAGCAAATGACTTGAACTGATATTGCTCCAAAAAGCACACACAAATGACTAATATGGGGGTGGCACCTGTGGCTCAAAGGAGTAGGGTGCTGGACCCATATACCGGAGGTGGCGGGTTCAAACCCAGCCCTGGCCAAAAACTGCATAAAAAAAGTAAATGGCTAATATGCACATGCAAAGATGCTCAGCATCACTAATCACCAGGGAAATGCAGATCAGAGGCTCAGGACTCACCTCACACCCACTGGGGTGGCTACCATCAAACATACAGGAAGATATGTTGGCAAGGATGAGCACGTGGAGACGGGAGCCTGTGTGCACTGTCAGCAGAACACAAGGTGGTTCAGTCACTGTGGAGAGCAGTTTGGTGGCTCCTCAAAAAGCTAAACACAGAATCAGCATGTGGTCCAGCAACTCCACTTCTTTTTTTTTTTTTTTCAAGAGACAGAGTCACTCTTTATTTCCCTCGCCATGGCATCACAGCTAACAGCAACCTCCTGTTTAGGTGATTCTCTTACCAGCAGCCATCTGAGTAGCTGGGACTACAGGCGCCCACCACAACGCCCAGCTATTTTTTTGTTGTTGCAGTTTGGCCAGGGCTGGGTTTGAACCCACTACCCTCAGTATGTGGGGCCAGCGCTCTATCTACTGAGCCACAGGTGCCGCCCATCAGCAACTCCAGTTCTAGGCACACAACCCTAAGAACTAAAATCTCAATTTACAAACAAACCAAAAAACAAGAAAATAGTAAACTTCATGGAGAAAAAACAAAACAGACAGTAAATATGCACATGTGACTCCCTTGAGTGTGGACTCACAGGCTCTAGGGAGCACACCAGTGAACTGGCCTGGGGGCTGCAGAGTGGGAGTCCATGCAGGGACCAGCACTCAAGGCTGTATGCAGGGTTCCTCAGAAATGACAGAGCACATCAGCAACAAGACACAGTGGAACAGACCCTAGGGGCAGTGTGCCCGGGGCTTTGCCTTTCACATGCCAGATCTGCAGCATCCGGCCCTCATCCTCCAGGCACTGGAGAAGCCAGTCATCTACCCCAGCCAAAGACACATGGAAAGGGGCACATGCAAAGGAACAACCTGGCAGACAGACTCGCCATCAGTATCTTCCCCAAACTCAGGTGCAGAAGCCTCGTCATGGAGGGGCTGGGAACAAAGGGTTTGCTCCCTGAGGGCCGGGCGCTAGCGTCCAGGGCAGTGCTCCTTCCTTCTCCCTATCTCTCTGCCATATAAGGACATGAGGACAGGGAAGACCAGTACTGTGGCCTCCCACGTCCAGGGTCTAACTGCAAAGGTACTCTCAGCTCAGACTCTAGCCTCCAGAACCAGGACAAGTTTCCGCTGTGGAAGCCCCAGCTGTGGAGTGATAGCCCCAGTGGGCTCCACCCCGTCAGGCAACCTCTGTCTGCCGCTGGCTATACAGGCTGACCTGAGTTCCCCACAAGGCTTGGCAAACAGCACTGCTGACTCACAAGGACATGTCTGTGCCAAGGGCTTCTGTGTCCAGCTTGTGCTGACCACGCTGACTCCTGGGAACCTGGGCTTTAAAGCAGCTACCTACAAACTCCAAGAGCTCTGAAATCACAGCAGCCAGGGAGCCACTTGGCCTCCAGGCCTGCATGGGCCACGACACCCTCCCCTACACCTGGTTTTTCTCTTCAACAACCTCCAAGGGCTGAGGTTTTCCGGGTAGCTATAGCCAGCACCCTGGGGGGGCCAGCCTAGCAGAGGAGAAAGCAGGTGTCAGGGACACAGAGCAGCCATCTTGCCCATGTGCCTTGAACCACACTAAGGAGGACCAAGCCTGCACTCCTAGGCCAGGAGAGATGACGTCTTGTCTTATCCCTCAACTCACACACGGCATGCGCCTACAAAGCAGGAACACCTGAGGGCACTCACACTGGGCAGGTGCCTGCCAAGCACCCGTGACCTCAGGGCTGAGGGCAGAGCCGTCATGAAGACAGCAGTCCCTGTGCTCCCCACCTGCCTGCAGAGCTCCTGGCACCAACAAAAGTCAGAGCCTAGTGGTTTACCTGTGACATTCCCGCTGGATTGCAAGGGCCTACCTCTCCAGAAAACCTAGTTCGACATGGACCAGGATGAGATGGGACATGAACCCAAGCCTGACACCCTGGCCCACCCTCTCAGGGACAGTGCAGCGAACCACAGGGCAGTGGAGTTGGAGCATAGGAGGCTTTCAGGGTCTCCCCAAAAGTCAGGCCTGGGCCAGGACATGGAGCCCACACCCTGACTCACCTGCCAGGCCACAGTGAGCTGGGCAATCTCCCGGCCCGACATGCCCTCAGTCAGCTGTGCAATCTCAGAGCACTTCTTCCCGTAGTCAAATTGGGCCAGCTTCAAGCGCCTGCAGGAGGAGTTCCCAGTGGGGCCTGGGCTGAGGGCAGAGGCTGCGAGGGCACCCACGTGGTGCAGGGGCAGGAAGGCAGGTGCCAGACGCCCTCCTGCGTGGGGTTGGGGGGCACTTCACCTCAACGGCCGCATCATCCCTACCCCTCCTTCCTGACACACTGGGCACTCCCCCACCCCCAAGGGTAGATGGCTAGTCAATGGGAGTTCAGCCTGAAACCAGGCCCAGCCACCCCCCCAGTCCCTGCCTCAACAGCACAGCCCCTGGCACAGCAGAGAACACCTGTCCCCACTGTTAAGTACAGCCCTGGCTTCCTGCAATGAAGTCTGAATAAAGGCCAAGGAGGCGCCTCATGAACAGGTCACAAGAACCAGGTCAAGGTGCCAGGGCTGTGGCCAGACTACAGCTAGATATTGGGACCACAGCAGCTGGGGCCACCGGGAGTCAAGCAAGAAGAAAGGAGGCCCCGAGAGTAGGGCTCACAAGGAGCACAGGCAGCAGCAGGGGCAGCGAGGTGAGCACTTCCTAAAGGCAGTGGCTTTTGTCATGGCTGGTCATGGGAGAGATTTGGGTCAGGCACACAGGACTCAAGAGTCCAGTGCGGTGGGACTGGGTCCCCTGGAGAGGGTTAAAAATAGAGCAGCCTGTCTCTGCCCATCTGGGCTTGACGGGGCAGGGCTCCTTCTACCCCCCCACCCCACCTCACATCAGTTCTGGGAGTCTGAGGACTCAAGGTGTGTGTGCCAAGAGCCATATCCCACACCAAGCAGCTCCAATGGCCCTCAGGATAGCACCCAAAACTGACACAAGAGCGGTCACTGTAGGCCATCACTGCCCCTTGTCCAGGCCTGAGTGTGGACATTTAAGGGATGTCAGATAAGGGAGCAAGTCTGTGCGTGACAGGCTGTTGATGCAAACCCCATCTGCAGATGGCGACAGGTCACTCTCAGGTGAAGACAGGAGGGTGGTGGGCTCCCAAGTGGAGTCATCTCTGTGGGGGGTGGGGGAGACAGAGGGGCCAGCAAAGAGCACTTGTGCTCATAGCACCTGGTAAACCACAGGTGAAGAGAGATGGTACCTGGAGGCAAAGAGGAAGGTGGGGCCGTGACACTTACTGCTGTCCTTCTGTGGCCGGCTTAAGAACATACTTGTCAAAATACATTCTCACCAGCCGCTCCCGCTCCGCTCGCCCTGGCAGGCTGAAGCCAATCATCTCATCGATGCGGTCATTGACGGCCCAGTCGAACTGCTCAGGCTGGTTGCTGGCCAGGACGAGCATGAACCTGTAGTAGCAAGGATGGCCACTGAGGTGGTACCACCCAGTACAGCCCCTAGGAAACCTTCTAGAATCTAACATGACAATTTTAGCCCAGAAACCCCCGGAAGACTTGGTCACCTGCCCTTCTCATCCACACTCTGTCCTTCCTATCTGCTGTCTGTCTCATCTGTGTGGCCTGGGCCCTTGGCTGTCTGAGGGTCTGTTCTTCCCCCAATTTTACTTTTTACCACTGACCGAGGCCAGCTGGATGGGGCAGCATCAATGGAATGCCACCTGGCCCTCACTGTGTGACAGCAGGGAAGGGGATTCAGTGCCCAGGGCAGAAGCCTGACCACATGGGGAGCCATGCTCATAGGGCCTGGGGCTCAGCTGAACAGAGGTAACCACTTGGCTTGGCAGGGACCTAACCTTGCCCCTCTGGGGAGGGCCCGAGTCAGGGCCTACCCGAAAGTAACTACAGGTGGCAGCCGCAGCCACAGCCAGTAAGAGGGACGAGTCTGAGACAGCCACTTGCTGACCAACA
The DNA here is from genome assembly GCA_963573935.1 of Arctocebus calabarensis. Classification (NCBI taxonomy): domain Eukaryota; kingdom Metazoa; phylum Chordata; class Mammalia; order Primates; family Lorisidae; genus Arctocebus; species Arctocebus calabarensis. Next base: position 31,106 of record CAUYON010166779.1, read on the forward strand.
GCCTGGCCATGGTTCTCCCTGTGGAGTGGGCTGCAGACTGGACAGGCCCAGCCTATGCAAGGAATCGAGATGAGGCAACTTGGGAAAGCCCATCCCTCCTGGCCTCAGGGGAGAGTCCTGACAACCCACTTCAGGGAGTAACCCCAGGATGCTTCTAAAAGGACTGCATCCTGCCGGTATTGGGTTAAGAGCAGGCACGCTGTGCTCTACTCGACCCACAGGACACCCCAGGGGATCACAGCCTCCACAAAGCCTCTCACCCTAGGCACTGGGAGGGGATCTGCTGCCCAACCCACCCCCACTCCATGTAGGCAGGTACATGGCTGAAGCCAAGGGGAGTGAAGGGAAGGACGAGAGAGCCTAGAAGGGACACCCAGGCTCCATGTGAGGAACAGGGGCTGTGGGCCAGGCGCTACCCAACAGGCTGCCCTTACTTGCTGCTGTGCTGGCCAGTCCTATGCAGAAATGCATTCAGGGTCGCCCTGAGGTCCTCACTTATCTTCTCCTGCAGAAAGAAAGTTGTGGAAGGTCACATGGCAGCAGCCTGAGATGCAGAGTCTTGGACACACCAAGCCAGAAAGTCTTCAGAAGGCTGCAGCTAAAGGGCAGAGCATCCATCCGACTGGAGCATGAGGAGCTCTCCCCAATCTAAACCCAAAACCCTGATCTTAACGTGAGGCCTTCGGGAATGCCACATACATGAGGTCAGTTTTCCACCAAAGCTTGCAAGAACAAGTAGCTGAAGGCAGGTAGGCCAGCTCGGGCCTGTGGTGCACCTGCCCTCACGCACAGACAATACTCACCGTTGCTCGCCTCCTAAGGAAGGCGTCTGCTTCATCCACAAAGAGCAGGAGGCTATGAATGAGAGGGTGGCCCAGGAGGGTCAACATGTGAAGGCCAGGAGCAGATGCCAGGAGCACACTGCACTGAGCAGATACCAGGGAGCATCTTCCCCACAGTGTGCAGGCTCTGCCCCACCTGGAGCTCTAATACACTCATCAAACAGAAACCAAATCTCACTGCATCAAGACCCCAGACCATATTCTGCCCTTAACTCTTCCAGCAGGCTGAGGTCTAGGGCAGGAAGTGCCCCCACCCAACAGGTTCTGCTCAAATCCTCTTAGGACAAGGAGATGCAGGCCAGAGGCTGCTCCCAGCCAACCTCCAAGGGAGGGGTCTTCTAAAGTGAGAAGCTTCTATAGCTGGGCCAGGTGGGCTTTGCTTCAAGGATCAGTGTGATACCTTATTTGGGGGGAATATCACATTTCCAACTAGCTTCTCTTTTTTTTGAGACTGAGTCTCACTTACCCCCAGGAGAGTGCCATGGCATCACAGCTCACAACAACCTCAAACTCTTTGTCTCAAGTGATCCTCTTGCCTCAGCTTCTCAAGTACCTGGGAGTATAGGCCCCCACCACAACAATTGGCTATTTTTTTTTTGGCAGTTTTTGGCCAGGGCCAGGCTTGAAACTGCCACCCCCAGTATATGGGGCTGGCCTACTCCTTGAGCCACAGGCACCGCCCTAACACCTGGCTATATTTTAGAGATGGGATCTTGCTCTTGCTTAAGCTGGTCTCACACTCATGAGCTCAAGCAATCCACCTGTCTCTGCCTCCCAGAGGGCTGGGATTACAGGTTATGAGCCGCCATGCCTGGCCCTCTCCAACTAACTTTCTTTCTTTCTTTGTTTTTTTTTTGGCCAGGGCTGGGTTTGAACCCACCACCTCCAGCATGTGGGGCCAGCACCCGACTCCTTTGAGCCACAGGCACCGCCCATCCAACTAACTTTCAAAAGAAAGTGTGCATGGGCAGCACCTGTGGCTCAGTGGGTAGGGCACAGGCCCCATATACCGAAGGTGGTGGGTTCAAACCTGACCCACAAGATCTGAATAAATTGCAACAAGAAAAATAGGCGGGTGTGTGGCAGGCACCTGTAGTCCCAGCTACTCCGGAGGCTGCTATGAGCTGTGAAGCCATGGCATCCTACCAAGGACGATAAAGTGAGACTGTCTCTACAAAAAAAAAAAAAAAAAAAGAATGTGTGCACACATGCCTTCCCATGAGCACACACTTGGGCTGGGGTCCCAAGGCTGCCAAAGGCCCTTCCCCATCTGTACTGCCCACCTCCCTTCCAGTCCTAAATTGAACATCTCATTGGCAGCATCTTCACAGTAACAGCCCCGTGAACATTGGGGCTCCATACTCTATGTGACAGGCCCCAAAGTATAAACACTGGGCCTAACCGTCTGTGGACAGAGCTATGGGAAAACAGGGTCCCCAGTCAGACCCTGTCCCCAGCAGGCAGCATGGTATGTGCATTGGAAGACATCTTACCCTCGCCGGCTGGTGCTGGCCCAGTCAAAGACCTTGTGCATGGCAGTCACACCATCCCGTCCCATGGGGACTACATCCCCGCCTGTCATGATGGCGTAGTCCATGCCCGAATGCAGAGCGAGTTTCTGGGAAGAAGGGGGTGGGGGAGATGCAAGCTTGTCCTTCACCCAACATCCAGACCTCTTCCCAACCAGCCCTGCCCCAGAGACCTGCCTCTGGGCTGGCCCAGCATACAGCTAAGCGCTCACCTTGGCAAACAGTGTTTTGCCAGTCCCAGGGGGCCCGTACATTAAGACATTCCTGTACAGGCTCTTGTTCTTCTTGGTGTTTCTTGTCGCTATTGCAATGTCACGCACTCGAGCCTCCAGGCTGGGCTGTGAGAAAAGAGAAGACAGGGCCTGGGGACACCTCTCTATAGGCTGCAGAGCTCACTCCAACTTGAGGGCTGGGCAGATGGCAAACTGTACTTGAGAAGCCAAAATCTCCTGGACAACAGCACGAGGACCCCGATAGACACAGCACAGCCCGGACCCAACGTCCCTTCCCTGAGCACTGGCCACATTTAGACTTACGCTGAGGACGACACCTTCCAGTGCATCCTGGGGCCTGCTAAGGAGCCGTCGGCTGACCTATGGAGGGGACACCATCAGGTCAGCTGCAGAGGCCACAGCACAGCACCACTCCTCGTGGGAGCAGCTGGACAGGGCCATGAAAAAACAGGGCAGCTGTGAACACAGGGCCAGGACCCCGACCCTGGGACTCTGGACATTGCCCTGGCTGGGGGGGGTTTGGGAGATTTATGGTTCTCTGTGGACTTTTTTTTTTTTTTTGAGACAGAGCCTCAAGCTGTCACCCTGGATAGAGTGCCATGGCATCACAGCTCATAGCAACCTCCAATTCCTGGGCTCAAGCGAGTCTCTTGCCTCTGCCTCCCAAGTAGCTGGGACTACAGG
>CAUYON010166781.1:0-11934 GCA_963573935.1 Arctocebus calabarensis
ATATAATAACTGAGAAAATGCCAGGAAGGCTATGTTAATCAGTTTGATGAAAATAGTTCAGATTGTATATGAAACCAGCACATTGTACCCCTTGATTGCACTATTGTACACAGCTTTGATTTAATAATAAAGACAATAAAAAAAATTCTATCCACAGAGAAATTGCTGAAATATCAGAAATAGAATTTAGAATATGGATTGCAAATAAGATAATTGGAATGGAGGAAAAGATGGAAACAGTAAATGAAATCATAGTTTGGAAGTTATCTCAAGAAATTGAGAAATTCAAAGACAAAGTCACCAAGGATATGAACAAAATGAGGAAATATATAGCAGAGCTTAAGGACTTGAAAAAGGTATTTGAGGAGCTTCAAACTACAGTATAGTCCTTCAGAAATAAAGTTGATCAGTGTGAAGAGAGACTCTTGATGGAGAAGACCACACTTTTGAACTATCCTAAGCATTCCAAGAAGTAGAAAATTGGAGAAAAAGAACAGAATACTCCCTGAGAGAGTTATGGGATCAATCCAAGAAATCAAACATTCGAATTATAGGGATTCCTGAAGGAGAAGAGGATGGTCCCAAAGGCACAAATTCTTTGTTCCAAGACATAATGGTGGAGAATTTCCCAAGTATTTCAAGAGACACAGAAATTCAGATAGTAGATAGTTTCAGAACCCCCGCACGACTCAATCCAAACAAAACATCTCCTAGACACATCGTAATTAATTTTGCCAATGTTAATATGAAAGAGAAACTTCTGCAAGCAGGCAGGTATAAGAAAAATATTACTTACAAAGGGAAAAGTGTAAGGAAGACTGTATATCTTTTGGCTAAAAAATTTCCAAGACAGAAAAGTATGGTCATCAATCTTTAACCTTTTTGAATAAAACAATTTCCAGCCCAAGATCCTTTGCCTGCTAAACTGAGTTGCACTTGTAATGGAGATATCAAATACTTCACTGACATCCACATGCTGAGGAAATTTGCCATGACCAGACCAGCTCTACAGGAAATACTCAGACCCATTCTTTATAACAATCAACAGGAGGGTACAGCACCAAAGTAAAACTATGCAGAAATTGAAGAACAAAGCCTACCTTCCGCAATGGTGAGAGGCATAAAATTAAGCTCTGGACTTCTGAAAAACAAGACAACCAAAACTCTGCTACATTCATCAATTCTCTCAATTAATGTGAATGGTTTAAACTCTCCTTTAAAGAGGCATTGGCTGGCTGATTGGTTACAAAAACTCAGGCCAGATATCTGTTTTCTATAAGAAACTCACTATACCTCAAAGGATAAAACAAGACTCAGTGTGAAGGGATGGGCAATGGTATTCCAGTAAAATAGAAAGCAAAAAAAAAGATGAGGTTGAAATCTTGTATGCAGATACAATTTGATTCACACCTACAAAAGTAATGAAGGAAAAGATGGACAATGCATACTGGTCAAGGGAAACACACAATATGAAGAGATTTCAATAGTTAACATCTATGCACCCTATCTGAATGCTCCTCAATATATAAAACAACCCCTAACCGATCTGAACAATATGATACCTACTTGCATTATAACAGTTGGAGAATTTAACATTGCATTGGCAGTACGGAACAGATCTTCCAAGCAGAAACTAAACAAAGATATAATAGACTTAAACAAGACCCTAGGACAAATGGACTTAACAGACATTTATAGAACACTTTATCCTAACAAAAAATAAATGCACATTCTTCCCATTAGCTCACGGATCATCTTCCCAAATCTATCATATCTTAGGCCACAAGGCTAACCTCAACAAATTCATAAGAATAGAAATTATCCCATGTATCTTCTCAGACCATCATAGAATAAAAGTTGAACTCAACAGCAACAGAAGTCTTCACACTCAAATAAAATCTTGGAAGCTAAATAAGTTTATATTGAATGATAGCTGGGTCGTAGATAAGATCAAGAAGGAGATCATTAGATTTCTGGAACAAAAGGATAATGAAGCCACAAACTATCAAAGCCTATGGGATACTGCAAAGGCAGTCCTTAGAGAGAAATCTGTAGCATTAGATGCCTTTATCAAGAAAACAGAAAGAAGGCAAGTCAGCAACCTAATGGACAACCATCTCAAGTAACTGGAAAAGGAAGAACAATTTAATCCCAAACCTAGCAGAAGAAAAAGAAATAACCAAAATTAGAGTAGAACTAAATGAAATTGAACACAAAATAATTATTCAGAAGATCAGTGAAACAAAAAGTTGGTTCTTTGAAAAGATTAATAAAATTGATAAACCCTTGGCTAGACTAACCAGAAACAGAAAAATAAGATCCCTAATAACTACAATCCAAAATGAGAAAGGGGAAATAACAACAGATGCCACAAAAATACAAAAGATTCTCAACAAATACTATAAAAACTCTCTTCCCAGAAATATGAAAATGTAGAAGACCTGGACCAATATCTGGAAGCACAGTACCTTCCAAAACTCAGCCAGAAAGATTTATAAATCTTATGAAGTACTGAAATAGCATCAATTATACAAAATTTCCCATAAAAGAAAAGCCCTGGAGAAAATGGTTTCACACCAGAATTCTATCATATCTTCAAAGAGGAACTAGTTCTTATAACACATAAACTTTTCTGATAGAGAAAGAATGAATCCTCCCCAACACATTCTATGAAGCAAATATCACCCTGATCCTCAAACCAGAAAAGGACCCAACAAAAAAAGAAAATTATAGACCAATATCATTAATGAACACTGATGCAAAAAGTATTCAAAAAGGTATTAGCAAACAGAATACAACAACACATTGAAAAGGTTATACACCATAATCAAGTGGGTTTTATCGCAGACACGCAAGGTTGGTTCAACATATACAAGTCTAGAAATATAATACACTACATAAATATAATAAAAAATAAATACCATATGATTCTTTCAATTGATGCAGAAAAGGCTTTTGACAATACCAAGCATCCTTTCATGATAAAAACACTCAAAAAAATAGACTAAGATGGAACATTCCTTAAACTGATAGAGGCTATATACAGCAAACCCACAACCAATATCATATTGAATGGAGTAAAACTCAAAGAATTTCCACTCAAATCGGGAACCAGACAAGGTTGCCCACTGTCTCAACTGCTATTTAACATAGTGTTGAAAGTCCTAGGCATCAGAATCAGGCAAAAGAAGGAGATCAAAGGAATCCAAATGGGGACAGAGGAGGTCAAACCTTCCCTCTTCACAGATGACATGATCTTATACCTGGAAAATCCCAGGGACTCAACTACAAAGCTTTTAGAAGTAATCAAGGAATATAGCAATGTCTTGGGCTACAAAATCAATACCCCCAAATCAGTATATGAAACAATCATCAAGCTGAGCATAAAATCAAAGACTCTATTCCTTTTCTAGCACCAAAGAAGATGAATTATCTGAGAATATATATATATAAAGACATGAAAGATCTCTATAAAGAGAATTATGAAACTTTGAGAAAGGAAATAGCAGAAGATATCAACAAATGGAAGAACATACCATGCTTGTGGTTGGAAAGAATCAACGTTGTTAAAATGTCCATACTACCTAAAATATATAGATTTAATGCAACACCCATTGAAGCACCAACGTCATACTCTAAAGAACTCAAAAAAATAGTACTTCAATTCATATGCAACCAGAAAAAAAGCCAAATAACCAATACAGTTCTTAGAAATAAAAACAAATCTGGAGTCATCATGTTGCCAGATTTCAGGTTGTATTACAAGGCTATAGTGATCAAAACAGCAAGGTACTGGCACAAAAATAGAGATGTAGCTCTATGGAATAGGATAGAGAATCTAGAGATGAACCCAGTCACATAGCATCATTTAATCTTTGATAAGCCTAACCAAAACATGCAATGGGGAAAAGAATCCTTATTTAACAAATAGTGCTAGGAGAACTGATAATTCACATATTGAAGTCTGAAACTGGATCCACACCTCTCAACATTGACAAGAATAGATTCTTTTTGGCTAAAAGATTTAAATTTAACACATGAAATAATAAAAGTTCTAGATGAGAGTGTGGGGAAACACTTAAAGATATTGGTCTGGGAAAAAACTTTATGATGAAGACCCCCCCCCAGCAATTGATACAATACCAAAAATAAATAACTAGGATTTTATCAAACTAAAATGCTTTTGCATAGCTAAGGTTATCACAAACCAAGCAAACAGACAGCTTTCAGATTGGGAGAAAATTTTTACATGTTATGAATATAACAGAGGCCTGATAACTAGAATCTACAGGGAACTCAAATTAAACAATAAGAAAAATACAAACAACACTCTCTATCAGTGGGCAAGAGATTTGAACAGAAACTTCTCAAGGATGACAGACGAATGGCCAACAAACACATGAAAAAAATGCTCATCATCTTTAATCATCAGAGAAATTCAAATAAAAACAACTTTAATATATCACCTAACCAAAGCAATGTTGGCCCACATTGCAAAGTCCCCAAACAACAGATGCTGGCATGGATGTGGAGAGAAGGGAACACTTCTACACTACTGGTGGGATTACAAACTAATAGCCTTTTTGGGGAGAAGTATGGAGAATCCTCAAAGATCTAAAAGTAGACCTTTCATTTGACCCTGCAATTCCATTACTAGGTATCTTCCCAGAAGAACAAAAATCATTTTACCACAAAGACATTTGCACCAGATTGTTTATTGCAGCTCAATTCATAATTGCCAAGTTGTGGAAGCAACCTAAGTGCCCATCAACCCATGAATGGATCAACAAACGGTGGTATATGTAGACCATGGAATATTATTCAGCTATTAAAAAAGATGGAGACTTTACATCTTTTACATTTACCTGGATGGAGTCGAAATACCTTCTTCTTAGTAAAGTATCATACATTTATATATCAAAAGAATAGAGAAATAAATATCCAGTGTACTCCATACTAATGTGAAATCAATATATAAACAATTACATGTTCATAAGAACAATAAAACACTATTATAGTACAGTTTGGGGGTAGAGGGAAGTGAGAGGGGGAGTGGGAGAGGACGTTAAGCAGAAGGAAGGAGGGCATGAGGTGGGATCTCATCTAATGTGCATATTGTGAGGGTGCCTAACAACCCCCCCTGGGTGAGGGGCTCTTCTACAAATAGAACTTTACCCTGGTAGTGAGAACAATGCTATAGGTTAAAATTGGTACCCTCATACACATTTGATTTAACTAAAACAGATTTTTTAAAAGTCCTAAATAAATGGCAATATATCCTATGTTCAAGAATTGGAAATATTAATATTAAAATTATAATACTCTTACATTAATCTACAGATTCTACCCAATCCCTGTCAAAGTCCCAAATGTCTTTTCCATAGAAATAGAATTATATGGAAGAGCAGAGGCAAGATGGCTGACTGCAGCCAGCGTTCCACAGAAGCTCCTGTCCAGAAGGAGAGTTAAAGGACAGAAGTTTAGCAAGTAAGCTGATGTTTTGGAGCTGAGCCAAGAGAGAAGGTTGAAGAACGCACATTAACCCTGTTGAGGTGAGCTGTAAAACTGAGGAACAAAACAATAGGTACAAAATCCATCACCAAGCAGATGGGAGTCCCCTCCCCCATGAGAACATACTTTCTACAAACAAGTGAGCAGAGTTCAGATATCCTCATATTTTATTCCATAGGAGAAACCCTCTAAAAATGAACTCCTTCCCCAGAGAGAACCTACCAGTGTGCCATGGCACTCTCCTGCCAGGCATAAAACTGTATATATTCTCTACCTACAATTCTGAACTCCCAGCCCTCCCCTCCACTCTCACCCAGAGGTCTGGAAGCTTGTCCCCCATGGAGTCCAGATTCTTGGGCATTTTCTAGAGAGGGTTGGACAGGGCATAAGCTGTTGCAGGTCTCTGCTGATTCTGTGGCATGGGAGTAAAGAGAGGATGGTGAACTGAGGGAACCATACAGGAGAGGAAGAGGTGGAGTGCGGCACAGAGAGCAGCAGCAGGAGCAGAAACAATAGGGCTCACACTCCTGGGGATATTTTGGAGTGACACTCATTGCTTCTCTGGGCCATCAGAGGAAGCCAGGCATCTTCTCCAGTGGCAGCCACTGGTGGAACAGATCTGGGATGGAAATTCAGACCCTGTGAGTAAAGGGTGTGCCTCAGGCGATACCTGCCTGGGTGGAGTGTGGAGAGAATGGAGACTAGAATACGTATGTGCAGAGATGGCATAATCCCAGGGTAGGGCTGAGCCAGAAGGACTGCTTCAGTGAGCCTAAGCAGCACCAGGCCCTCAGAGGATCACAGCTGAGACAAAAGCAGGTGGGGAGAGACTGGAACTGAGAGCTGAGTGTGAGCTCTAACTGCACTCATACCCATAAGAAATCAATATATAAACAATTACAACAGACACTGCAGCCATGACAGAGATGCCAGCTCCAGGCAGCAGCACAGACCAGTCTTGAGTCGCAGTTTCTGTGAACTCAAACAGTGCCTGGTCTTCAGGGGAATATAACCAGGACAGAAACATAAATTTTTCTAAAATATAAGTATCAGCAACATCAATCAGGAGTGGGGTTGGAACTGAGTGAACTCCACCAGCTTCCATTAAGCACCCAAGGTTGTCGGGCCTCAGCTCCACCAGCCTTATAGTAGCAGAGAGCAGCACCCTGACCAAGGAGACATAGATCTCCCTGTGACTCAGACAGGTGCAAACCCCTAGAGCATCTGCTCATTGGGGGGAACTGGGTCATGGCCCTGTGGGGTTGCCAGTGACTGGGTCTGACAGAGGTGCAAGGTAAGGAAGGGGGTATCAAACTTACCAGACTAATTCATTTGTGGGGTGGGTCCTTTTGCCTCCATGGAGCACTGGACTAAGTCATACTCAAGCTGCCAGCAGACCCCTGCTTCTAGTTGACAGAGACCTTTTGAAAACTCCCACCTGAGACCAGATGCTGACTAGGACAACTGATTTTCATCTCTTAAACTGGGCCAATCACCTGAGGACTATCCAAAGTGGTACATGTCTGGTTGTGGGAAGGTTTGATTTTCCTTTTCCTGTTATTGCCTGTGTGGTGGGGGGTGGTGGAATGGCTTAATTGCTGGTATTTCTCCACAGCTGAGACTTCAACCCAGAATCACTGATTCACTAGGATAGGACACAGACTAGCTGAAAACCAGACAGAGCCACTTAACTCCGCCAAACCAAGCAATTCCCCAGTGTCTCAGGATGTAGCACTATATGGGTCCTTTGCAAAAATCTAGGGGGAAAGGTACAACAATCCCAGCTCTTGGGTAAATGTCTGGTTAATCACTAATCCAGGAGCCCCTAACCCAACTTCACCTTATCTGTTCATCTAGTCAATAGATGTAAAATAATCATGGGGAGGAATCGGCAGAAACACTCCAGTAACATGAATAACCAGAGTAGATCACCTCCCCCAAGGAACGACATGGTGGGTGGACACAACAGAAGATCCCATTCATAAACAAATGGCTGAGATGTCAGAAATCGAATTCAGAATTTGGATTGCAAATAAGATTAATAGAATAGAGGCAAATTTGGAATTAGACTTTCAAGGAGCATTTCAAAAGTTGTCTAAAGAATTCAATTAATTCAAACGCAAAATCACCAAAGATTTTGACACATTGAGACAATAATTTGCAGCCCTCAAAGATCTGAGAAATACAGTAGAATCCCTCAGTAACAGAATGGAAAGGCACAAGAAAGGATTTCTGACATTGAAAACAAAGCTTTTGAATGCTCCCAAACGCTCAAAGAGGAAGAGAAGTGGAGAGCAAAAATGGATCATTTTGGGGGGTGGAGCCAAGATGGCGGTCTGTGACTGGTCTGTGAGCCAGCTTTCTACAGAGGTTCCTGTCCAGAAAGATAGTTAAAGGACAGAAAATTAGCAAGAAAGCCGATGGTTCAGATCTGAACCAAAAGAGGTCGAAGAACACACATCAACCCTGCTGAGGTGACCTGCGACCCCAAGGATACAAACAAAAGGTACAGAATCCATCACCAAGTGGACAGGAGTACCCTCCCCCATGAGAATGGCTCAAAGTACACTCCATACCTCCATACAAACAAGTGAGCAGAGTTCAAATATCTTCCCATTTTACCCCATGGGAGAGACCTTCAAAAAACCAGAACTCCTTCCCCTACTAGGTTCCCATGGCATTCTCCTGCCAGGAATAAAGCTGTATAAAACTGTATATACTCTTTACTGCAAGAACTCCTGGCACTCCCCTCCACTCTAACTCTGAAGCCTGGAAGCCTGTCCCCTATGGAGTTCAGATTCTTGGGCATTTTCTCAAGGAGTGTAGATGGGGCAGGGACTGTTGCTGATCTGTGCTGACTTTCTGGCTCGGGAGGAAGGAGAAGATGATCAGCTGAGGGAGCGGCAGCGGCAGAATGGTGATGTGGGGCTCACACCCCTGGGGATATTTTGAAAAAACACTCCCAATCTTTCTGGGCAACCCAGGGAAGCCGGGCAGCTTCTCCGGTGGCAGCCACAGGCAGAACAGATCTGGGGAAGAACACAGGCTCCCAGAGTAAAGGGTATGTCTGAGGTGGAACCGGCCTGGGTGGAGTGTGAGGATTAGAATATGCACACAGATACAGCAGACTCTCAGGGTGGGGCTGACCCAGAGGACTGCTTTACTGAGTTTCAGATGAACCCAGCCCTCAGGGGATCAGAGCTGAGACAAAAGGGGGAAATAGTTGAGACAGAAACAAATTCTGGGAAGTTGTTCTGTTCTGTCAACAATATTAATCAAGGACAAGGCTGGAACTGAGTGAATTGCCCCAGCCCCTATCAAGCACCTGAGATTGTCGGTCCTCACCTCCTCCTGCCGAATAGTGACAGAAAGGGGCAGAGAGTGGTGGCCTGGCTGAGGAGACTCAGATCTCCCTGTGACTCAGGCTGGCGCAAACCCCTTTAGCATCTGCTCATTAGAGGGAACTAGATCACAGCCCTGCGGGGTTACCAGTGACTGGGTGTGACAGAAGTGCAAGGTGGGGAAGGAGGCATCAACCTTCTCAGACTAATTTATTAGCTGGTGGGGGGGGGGTCCTTCTGATCTCACAGAGCACCAGAACAAGTTACCCTAGAGTTGCCAGCAGACCCCTGCTATCTAGATGCTGGAGACCTTTTGAACTCTCCCACCTGAGGCCAGTACTGACTGGGACAATTGATTGGGACCTCTTCAAATGGGTCAATCACCCAAGGACTATTCAAAGTGGTACCCTCAGTGTGTGGTAGAGGGAAGGTTTGATTTTCCTTTTCCAATTGTTGCCTGTGGGAGGTGGGATTTCTTAACTGCTGGTATTTCTCCATGCCTCAGACTTCAACCTAGAGTAACTGAATCTCTAGGGTAAGACAGAGACAAGCTTAAAACAAGACAGGGCCACTTAACCCCACCACAGCTGAGGTCCCCAGTCTCTCAGGCACTAGCATTGTACAGGTCCTAGGCAAAATTCTAGGGGAAAAGGTACAGATGTCAGTCCCAGCTTTCATGCAAAGGACTGGCCAACCACTACTCCTAGAACCCCCAACCCAACTTATCCTTATCTGCTCATCTTGCCAAATGGTGCAAAATAATCATGGGGCAGAATCAACAGAAAAACTCAAGCAACATGAACAAACAGAGCAGATCAAACCCCCCAAAGGAACAATTCGGTGGACACACTGAAGATCCTATGCATAAACAGATGCCTGAGATATCAAAAACCGAATTCAGAATTTAGATTGCAAATAAGATCAGTAAAATAGAAGAAAAGTTGGATTTAGAAATTCAGGGAGCATTTCAAAATTTGCCTCAAGAAGTCAAGGAATTCAAAGACAAAATGACCAAAGATTTTGACACATTGAGACAAGAATTTGCAGCCCTCAAAGAGCTGAGAAATACAGTAGAATCCCTCAGTAACAGAATGGAGCAAGCAGAAGCAAGGATTTCTGATATTGAAGACAAAGCTTTCGAATGCTCCCAAACATTCAAAGAGGAAGAGAAATGGAGGACAAAAATCGATCATTCTCTCAAAGAGCTCTGGGATAATTCGAAGAAAACCAATATTCTCCTTATAGGGATACCAGAAAGTGACAAAGTACCCTCACAAGGCACAGAGTCTCTTCTTCATGAGATTATGAAAGAGAACTTTCCAGACATGCCAAGATATTCTGAAATTCAGATAGCAGACAGTTTCATAACTCCAGCACGACTCAATCAGAATAAAACATTGCCCAGGCACATCATAATTAACTTCACTAAAGTTAATATGAAGGAGAAAATTCTGAAAGCACCCAGATGGAAGAAAACCATAACCTACAAGTGGAAAAATATTAGAATAACTGAAGATCTCTTGGCTCAAACCTTTCAAGCTAGAAGAGGATGGACATCAAATTTAATCTCCTAAAACAAAATAACTTTCAACCCAGGATCCTATATCCAGCTAAACTGAGTTTCATTAATGATGGATAAATTAAATACTTTAATGAGATCCACATGTTGAAGAAATTTGCCATAACTAAACCAACTCTCCAGGATATTCTCAGACCTATCCTCCATAATGACCAGCATAATCCTCCACCATAAAAGTAAACTCACTCAGAAAATTTCAATCAAATTCCAACCTTCACAGTAGCAAAAGGATTAAAAATGTCCACTGAACTTTTGAAAGGCTTAATAATATTCTCAATTAACGTGAATGGTTTAAATTGTCCTCTAAAGAGGCACAGGCTGACTGACTGGATACAAAAACTCAGGCCAGATATCTGCTGCATAAACAATTTCATCTTACCTTAAAATATAAATAGAGACTCAAGGTGAAGGGATGGTCATCTATATTCCAGGAAAATGGAAAGCAGAGAAAAGCAGATGTTGCAATCTTGTTTGCAGATACAATAGGCTTTAAACCAACCACAGTAAGGAAGGATAAAGATGGACACTTCATATTTGTTAAAGGTAGTACTCAATATGATGAGATTTCAGTTATTAATATTAATGCAACCAACCAGAATGCACCTCAATTTATAACAAAAATTCTTAACAGACATGAGCAACTTGATTTCCTCCAGCTCCATAGTAGTTGGAGATTTTAATACTCCTCTAGCAGTGTTGGATAGATCCTCCAATAAAAAACTAAGCAAAGAAATTTTGGATTTAAACATAACAATTCAACATCTGGATTTAACAGACATCTACAGAACATTTCATCCTAATAAAACTGAATGCACATTCTTCTCATCAGCCCACGGAACATACTCCAATATCAATCATATCTTAGATCACAAGTCTAACTTTAGCAAATTTAAAAGAATAGAAATTATTCCTTGCATCTTCTCAGACCATCATATAATATACTTGAAGTCAATAACAACAGGAATCTGCATATTCATACAAAAACATGGAAGCTAAATGACCTTATGCTGAATGATAGATGGGTCATAGATGAGATTAAGAAGGAAATTACCAAATTTTTAGAACAAAATGACAATGAAGACACGAATTATCAGAACCTCTGGGATACTGCAAAGGCAGTCCTAAGAGGGAAATTTATAGCACTACAAGCCTTCCTCAAGAGAACAGAAAGAGAGGACGTTAACAACTTAATGAGACATCTCAATCAAAAGGAAGAACATTCCAACCCCAAACCCAGCAGAAGTAAAGAAATAACCAAAATCAGAGCAGAATTAAATGAGATTGAAAATAAAAGAATTATACAACACATCAATAAATCAAAAAGTTGGTTCTTTGAAAAGGTCAATAAAATAGATAAAATTTTCATCACCCCTCAAGAGCCCCAGGTTTGCCTTACAGTGGAGTGCCAGGAGAAAAAATTTCCTTTGGACACTGGAGCAACCTTTTCTGTACTTCTCTCTAATCCTGGTCTTTTATCTCCCAAATCCATAACTATACAGGGGA
>CAUYON010166782.1:0-11924 GCA_963573935.1 Arctocebus calabarensis
GCAATCATAGGGCACAATGTGCTTCATATACAATCAGAAATATTTTGATCGTACTGTTACAGATAGCCTTCATGGCATTTTCTTGATCACTATATAAAGACATTGATACTCTACCTTTAATAAGTTTCACCAGTACCCTGCACCGTAGGTGTGATCCCACCAATTGCCCTCCCTCCATCCATCCTCCTCCCCCTTTCCCTTTTCCCTGTATTTTTGTGCTATAATTGGGTTTTAGCCTTCATATGAAAGCTATAAATTAGATTCATATTAGAGCTGAGTACATTGGATACTTTTTCTTCCATTCTTGAGATACTTTGCTAAGAAGAACATGTTCTAGCTCCATCCATGTAAACACAAAAGAGGTAAAGTCTCCCTCTTTCTTTAAGGCTGCATAGTATGTTGATTTTTAATGTATCCTGTGGAAGTGTATTTGTCTTGTTCACAACAAGAAGACATTTGATATCGCTTTTTAAATTGATCTTTTAAAGACTTGTATACAGTGGCATTCAAAATGTGCATTTATAAGATCACATCTATTGGAAATAGTGAACAAATCAGTGTTATTTTCTTTGTCTCCTACAAAATAAATTCCTTCTTGGTATTCTTTAGACATCCTAAATTACCATGGAGAGATTATGTCAAATTAATTAGCACTGTGTTGTTTAAAATAAACTAATCCTGACTGCTACATGTAAGATTAGAGAATGAAACAGACATCAAGTACAAGGTCCCCCTCTTGCTATGGAGAAATTTTACGGAATAAAAACCTTGCCTAATATTAGCATTCAGCCACTTGAGGGTTGATTTTGATTGATTCTAATTATGTAGTTTTAAGTTAGAAGGCAAAAGTTTTTTGAAGTTAAAAAGATTTTTTTAACTTTACTATAACAATTAAAAGACCTAAAAAGTAGGAGCTCAAAAAAAAATATTACTGACAGAGTTGCCTAATAATAGACAAAACCAAAAGAAAAGGAAAAAGAAGCAACTTTATTTCAGTATGCTAGAACATAGCTATGAAAAACTTAGCTTACAAAGTTATTTTATGTTCTGTTTAAAGCTACATCATAATGTTATAATTGGAAAGAGTTCCATAATCCCTTAGAGAAAAGAGATTAGAAATAAATGTGCACATGAAGTGAAAGCCTGCCTGAACTGTAACCAAGTGCTATGGCCTCCCCAAACTCAAGCTGAAATGTAACTGCCATAGTGAAGAGTATGAAGGGTGGGACCTTCAGGAGGTAATTAGGTCACAAGGGCTCTGCCCTCATGGATGGATTAATGCCATTAAGGCAGCAGGAGTGTAAACTCCGGATGAAAGATAAGTTGGGCCCCCATCCTCTCTCTGTCACGCACACTCTCTTCCCTTTCCTCCTTCCAAACACGGGCTGACACAGCAGGAACACCCTCCTTAGACACTTCCTACTCGAACTGCTGGGCCTTCAGAACTGTGAGCTAAATGAACCTCTGTTCTTTACAAAATTACCTCTTTCTGGCCTTCTGTAATAGCAGCGGAAAACAGACTACGACACCAAGGGAGCAAAGTCAGGGTTAAAGAAATGGATAAATGGGCAAACACAACCACAGATTTGGGATAAAAGAAGGAAGTTCCTGGTTTAGCCACAAACCATTTTGTAAATGTTTCTCATCAAATAGAGAAAAGGAACCATAAATTTAAGGACAATCACTGGCTTTTCTTTGAATGTAAACTCCATGTAGACAGAGGCTGTGTCTGTTTTCTGAACAAGTATCTCTCCAGAGTCTTAGAAATTGCCAAGCACACAGTACGCAAATGGGAGCAGGAGAAAAGAAGGAATGAACACCCAGATTTCATTAAACCATATGCACGTTTCATCTTCCTCAACTATGAGTAAGATGATTGGAGTAACTTATTTCTTAGGTTCCTTTCAGTTCTAATAGTTGATAATTCTGCATTATATATATGTACACACTAAACAAAGATTTCTCCTTACAGAATATGACAGCAGAGAAAAAAGATAACTCCAAGGACTTAAAAAAAAAAAAAAGCTGCTCTGAAACATAGACCAGCCATACATACACCCATAAGAGAGTCTGATTTTAAGAAAAGATTCAGGAAAAATTAGAGAATTGTGTTTAAGTTAGAACTGGCCAAAGACTATTAAATTTAATTCAATTAGAGAATTCCTGGCTGTAAAGATGAGATTAAACTAAGTCTATTCAATGATGTGGTTAGTGACATTCAGTAAAAAAGGTAAATAATTACATGTAGGTATCACATTTTTTTAAATATTGCTCTAAATGTACTAATGCAGAATGATTTGCCCTAACTGTACAATATAGATTTATATTGATATAAATTAAAATTAATCATAATTGTGTATCTTACAATAATATAATTTTAAGACATTACTCTTGGCTGTTGGGAAGCAAAGTTGCTTTTGAGAAAATACACATTACTGAACAGAACAATATATTGCTCTACTGTGCTTCACTGTTCCTAAATTACCATCATCTACATTATTGCATTTGATTCTCAGAAATGAGTTCTGTGTAGAAAAATTGAACTATTCACTAGGTTTGAATGTTTGCTTGTCCAAATTTCATATGTTAAAATCCCATCCCCTACCTGGATGGTACTAGGAAATAGGGAGTTTAGGGGGTAATTAGAACTAGAGGGAAGAGCCTTCATGAACTGGGATTAGTACCTTACAAAACAGAACCTTCCATCATGTGAGGACACAGTGAGATGTCACCTATGAACCGGACAGTGTGACCACAGCTGTCATCTAAGAACCAGACACCAAATCTACCATCATCCTGACCTTGTGAGGAATGCACTCCTGTCATTTATAAGCCGCCCAGTTTATGTTATTTGGTTAGAGTAGCCTGAATGGAGTAAGACACTACTTATTATTTCTGTTTTACAGAAGTGGAAACTAAAGCTTGGGTAAGTCAGAACTTTTTGAGGGTCACCCGGGTAGTCAGTAACAGAGCCAGCCTCAGTATTCTCCTTTGAGCTCAGTACCTCTGACCATACCCCTCAGGAACAAAGCTCACGTACATCTTTAACCCCAATTATCACACATACGGGAGCCACCTACCGCTCCTTACCCGTTCCCAGTGCACCTAAAGCCCATGGCCACCTACACGTCACAGTAGGTTATCTACATTACAGATCTCATGTCTCACATAAAAAGAACTCACAAACACTACTACATTTCCAAGCCTTTACTCACAAGTCAATAGCAAATGTCATAACCAATAAAGAAAATATGGAAAAATCGTGCTTTAACCTTTTATTTCTTCCCTTGAGTTTTTCTTCTCTGTATAATTCATAGGAGTAAAGCCAATTAATGTACTTATTAATACTTCATGGCCATCCTGGAGAGAATCACTGAATCCACCAGTCCTGCTGTTTCAGCAATGGCCTATATAGAATGCTTACCCCAAACCCAAGCAAAATTTTCTGTACTGTGTCATGTTCTACAGGGAAATGGATAGCCAGCAATTTTTATTTCTATAGACCCTGTGAATCAATTTCTTCAACTAATACATACTAAGTGCTACTTTAGTGGAAAGGTAACATTATATACTAAAATATTAGTCCTTGAGGATAACACATTAGTGTTCATTTTGTCTATTTTCAGAAGGTAGCTAAAGAAAAATATAGGGTGAGAAAAGTAGCTTCATATTTTTTCCATAAACTAAGCCAGGAAAGTGACATTAGAGAGCAAAGAAAACAAGACAGAAACCAATAAAAACAAAAACAAAAACATGAAAGTGTAGAATGAACCCCAAGGTGGAGAATGGTGCTGACATATAAAAGTAGTTCAGGAAATATGTTTTGAATGAACAATGGATATATTTGTAGTCAATATCCTAAATTTAAACCCTGACACTGCTAATTGCTCCCTTAATAGTGGGTAAATTGCTTGAGGTCTATGATTTAGAAAGTTCTTAAATGTAGAATGCAGATAAATACAATAGGATTTTTTGAAGACAAAGTGAAATAGTGCAATTCTTACCAACAGTGCAATACTTAATACTTAAAATGTAGGAATTATTACATTATTATTATTTAATTCTGTTATGGGCTGAATTGCCATCTCCAATTTATATTTCCTGCCCCAGCCCCTGTGTGCGACCTATTTTTAGAGACAGGGAATTTAAAGAAGTGATTAAGTTAAAATGAAGGCTCTAATTCAATATGACTGATGTCCTTATAAGAGGAGGAAACTGGAGGAAGACCATGTGAAATAAAGAGAAAATACAACCATCTACAAGCCAAGTGGAGAAGACTTGGGAGAAGTCAGCCCTGCAGACACCTTGATCTTGGACTTCCAGCCTCCAGAATTGTAAGCAAATAAATTTCTATTGTTTAAGTCACCAGGTCTATAGTACTTTTCTATAGCAACCTAAGCAAAGCTGTTAACATCCCTACAAACATTACTCTAAAATCTATTCCATAATTTACTTTTGCTATAGCCTAGTGTCTTATTTCTGGTTAGTTCTCAGAATTAAGTATGAAGCTTCTGAGCATACTATCTGGGTGAAGAGAATACTTACAACTTTGACTCAATCTGTACAAAAAACCAAGTCTGTAAAAAAAAGAGTGCCCCCTAATATTCTGAAAACAAACCAATAAATGAGTCTAATAATATAGCATTGTTAAAACTATAACAATAAATAATATTTTAAAAGTCTACAGTTTTGGATTTTGAAAAATTAATGGGCAGACAATGACAGACCACGATACAGTATCACATTCAGGGATCCAGAATCAGCAGAAAGTTTTACGATCATTATTTCTAGCGAGGATATTACAATGAGATGGGACCCAACTGAGCTCAAAAGTCAGGAATTTAATCAGTGTTATTCATATAAGCCAACTAATATATAACTCACAAAGTTAACAAAGTACAGACTATGAAATAAAAACTCCTGGTAGGACCAAATTACTGAAAAAGAACATCCTTCAACAGCAGCCTGGATCACAGCAACAAGCTAAGTGATGGAAATTAAGATTAAAGAAAGAAATTACAGTAACCTGGGAGTAGCCAAGAACCAGGCACCAAGAAATCCAGAAAGCAGTGGTAAGCATCCATCTCTCACTATTCCTCACTCCTGTCCCCAACAAAGGTATTCTGAGTAGGTTTAAGGTGAACAGGATAAATGGAGAGTGAAAACATCATTTTTATGTCAGAATCCCAAACTGTACCCCATTACCCTTACTCTCACAGTCCCGCTTAGATTTCTCCCTCCTGTTCCTAGTGATTTTATTGTCCATATAGACAAGTCTTTCCCTACCCTGGAGCTCCTTCACAGGTTCTCTGTTAAGGACCCTGCCTACCACTCAAATTCTTTACACTTCACACCCCACCAGGTTCCCAACACAATTAGTCCCAGTGGATCGTGTGAGTGAGTCACTTCCAACACCACCTCCTTGTCCCTCACCCCCCATGTATCCTCACACCTCGCCTTACCCAGTGTCAGTCCCACGTTCAATCACTACTATAACTCCCTTGCATGATCTTTTATTTCCTTCATGCTTCTTTTTCTCCATCACATTTGTTCAGCTAAACTCAACTCTCTGCTTAACTCTGCACCTTCATTAAAGCAACTAAACACAGATAAAGAAAACATTCACATTGGCTGTTCTTACTTTAAATTCATGACGACTGACCTCACACAGACCCTTATTGTCATCCTGTAGTTTTGTTATAAATTCCTAGCTTACCAACTTAGGTACTTCTAGACTACATTTTTCTACCTCCTTTCCCCTCAACCCTCCACATCACCTTCCTTCTTCTCTTATTTACTTGATGATCTTGCTACTAATTACACTGAAAAAATACAGGCAATACCCAGAATGTCTACATGTTCCTACCCACAAATCCACCAGCCTTCTTCTGTAGGTACCCAGAGTGCACATTCCCTTCCAGTTAAATGAATGAACTCTTTGCTCTCCTGTGTAAGACCAATTGCTCAGCTTGAGCACCGGATCCCACTCTGTCACTGTGTCCCCACAAAGTCCTCTCTCTCTTGCATCACTGACTTTTCCCACCTTATACAATCATTCCTGTTAGCATATGTAGAACATACTAAATCACTGCCCATCTTTATAAAATCATTGTTATCCCTCATTCTATTCTCTGCTAACCATGTTGTAAAAATCCTTGAGATGGTTTATACACTTTTCTACTCATAGTCTCTTTTGAAGCCACTCCAATCATTTCTAGCTCGATCATGCTTCTGAAACTTTTGTTCATGGTCAACAAGACTGTCTCTAGATGGTTAATTTTCTGTATTCACCTTACCCAACCTCTCAGCAGTATGTGATCCTGGTGATCACGCCCTTCCTCACAAAACACTTTCCCTCTCCGGTACCCCAGGCTCTGTTCTCTCTGGTTCTTCTGCCCTTGGGGCTCTGCTTTCTCAGTCTTCCTCATCTTCCCAACCTCAAAAGTTGGGGCTCTGTAAGAGCTCGTTTCTTGGAATTCCTTTTTCTAACTATAACCACCCAGGTCCAATCCCATGAACTGGTCCAACCCTACAGACTGATGAATTTGATCTCCAGTCCTGACCTTTCTCCTAACTTCAGAGTTACAGATCTAACTGCCTCTTTAACATCTACAGTAGTATACCAAAAACCAAACTCTTGGATTTCCTGCCCAAGCTGCACCTCCAGCAGTTTCCCCCATCTCCCTAAATTGCTACTTCCATTTTCCATTTGCTTGGTCTGAAAGCCTTTGATTGTTGACTTGCTTTGACTCTTTCTCTCCTGAGCCACATACCCAATCCCCCAGCAAACCCTGTTGATCCTCTGCAAATGTATTCAGAAGCCAGGTACTCCTCCTCGTCTCTCCTGCTATTCTTTGCCCAAGTCACCACCTTCACCCCCTTGGATTACTGCGGCCCCTTCCTGAACTCCTCTCTATCTTCCAGGCCTCATAATTGAACCAATAATTGTTATACAACAAACCAGATCACAGCCCAAAAGATATCAAATCTTCCATGGCTTCCCATCTCACTGCTTAAAAGCCAAAATGCTTACAAAAAACTTCCAAGAATCTCCATAACCTGAACTCCTGTCTCTCTCTATTTGGTTAAACTGCCTCAACCACAAAGGCCCTCATGCTATTCCTCAAATATGCCCCAAACATTCAGTTTCTTCCGCTGTTGTGCTTCCCATCCTCTTTCTATAAAAGTTTCTACCCCTGAGAGGGGTGACTAAGTACTTCAATAAGCTCGCCATTTCAGGTCTCTGCTCCAAAATTGCCCTATTTGTGCTACTTTCCTGAACTTCTCCACATAAAGTAGCAACTCTGCACATACTTCCCCACCCGCCTTGCTTTGTTCTTTTCATGGCACTCATTACCACAGGATACAATGCATACTCATCACCTCTTTGTTCAGTGTCTTCTCTTAGTACTTAGAATCAGGCAAGAACTTGGTTTTCTTTAATACTGACCCACTAGTGACTGGAATAATGCTCATATTAAGCACTCAATAACACTTGCTGAATATATGAACCAATGTTATTACCAGCACCATTATCAGCATTATCTCTATTACCTACATGCCTGGGTGTTCCAAGATAGAGCAAAACTCAACCGAAAGCCAGGTAACCTTGCTGGGATGGGAAACAAAAAATAGCTAGGACTGACTGTGAAGGCTGAGATGCACTTTATGTGATAAGGCCAGAAGAGGAAGATTGTTTCATATCTCAAGATTCAGGTTTGGGTCAAAGCTAGTAGCACATAGTCCTAAGCAGCTTTCATTCCTTACAGAGCACCTCTACCCAAAGAGCTTTGTATTATTCTATTTCATCTGTAACACCTCAACCCACAAAAAGAGAATATTCTCTGAATAATTAATAGAAAGGAAAGTTGCAAAAAGTAAGGAGAAAGTGTGATTTTACTTAAATCAGTGATTTTCAGTCTTCTATTATTTTGCATATTATATACCAATAGCATTTCCTTTTTTCTTATCTTAAAGCTATTTCTCTGTCATATACTCTCTTTCAGTATAAAGAGAAAATATACCCAAATGGTAATTTTAATAACCTAGTCACAACGGTTTAAAATAAAATAAACTTCAAGGTCTTATCATTTTGTATTAAGGCAACTTATTACACAGATGACAAGTCCTTTTAGAAGATGTGTGGGTTAGTGATTGTCATTTTTTAAATGGGGATAGAATTCTGCCATCATATTATAATGTTCAGATCTAGAATGACACCTTGCATTGCAAGTGAAGAGTGAAAAATATAGTAAAACAAGATAAAATGCAATATATTAAGCAATTGGCATGAAAGATATTAAATAAATCACTTAAAAGTGAGCAAGGCAAAAATTTAAATAATACAAGATCTAAAGAATTAACATGTCAGTTGATACCATTTCAGCATACCTGGTTGCTCTTCAGAATAAAAAAGTCCATATTTTTATAAAGACAAATTTGAGCAGAATAAAAATATAATTCAAAGAAAGGGTTAAATTCAGAAATTTAGACCTATTTAATGATGTTAACTACTATAGTTTTTATTTGCTTTAAGATTTTGCTATTTTTACTACCACAAGTCTTTATTTTTTCACTTTCATTTAATAAAACAAGATATGTTGTAATTAATTATGACTCTATGACTTTTAAGTTTAAGTCAAGTTATAGTTAGGAAAAGTTCCCAATAAATGTGTAGTCATATTCTAAACTTCATGATAAATGAAAAGCAATATTATATTTACATACCTGTAACGTTTGAAAATATTACTTGAATAGGGAGTCACAACTTACTTAGAGATAAATTAATGAAGAGAAATTAAATAAAATGCCCAAATACTGGCAATTAGTAGCAGGGGTCGATGGTGAGGGTGGGGGGGGTCTTATGATAATCAGTTCATCTTTGAAATTTATCTAGAATTTTATTTCAAGTGTTTACTTCACCAAAATTAAAAAACAAAACAAATAAACCAAAAAAAGATACCCAGCACAGGTGGTCAACTTACTTTACAATGGTCATACTGGAGCTGCAGGGCTGGAACATCTCCTCCGATAGGCATTTGTTTTTTAAGCTCTTCATCTTTCACGTTCAGCCACTTGATCAGTTCTTCTAAAGACATCAGCAACCTGTTCCACTTCTCAGCACTGGCCTCCAAATGGGCCCTATTGAGAAACAACCACACTTAGAAGTTCAAACTGCATTCACAAAACTATATACACTGCTAAATTTAGCTTGATAATCTTATAAGGTCCATCTAATGTCACCTCCAACAAAGATACTGAATCATTGTTTAAAAATATATTTTCTATAATACAAAGTTATTGTAAATAAGCGATGTTGTAAATACAGGATAGTCCAAAGCATTTTATCATTCTCTGAGAATTGTATGATTAGGAAATTTATTTTCTTGCACTATCACTTCTGTTTATTCCTCAGGTGCTATGATTGCCCTCATTTTACAAAACTGTGTTTTAACAAGGTCACGATTCTGCTCAGGCTCCAGCTCGCCTGCGTTCATATTGATTAATTCTAAGCCAAATATGTAATTACCTTTCCCTTATAAACAATGATTTCACTTGTCACAGAGCAGAACTAAATAATTTCAATTATCTTAACTGAAAACTGAAAACTCTCTCTTCTCTAATAGCCATTTTGAAACAAGTACATTTGACTGAGGTGTTGCCATTTCTTTCCAGTATTTTTAAATGCAAAAGACAGCTAGAAACCAGATGTCCTCAATCAAGAAGTGCTGGAGTGTTTCTGTGTTCAAAACACGTATGTGCATACTCTGACCTCTTATTTCAGATGATTTGATCCTGCATCTTCACTGTCTATAGTTTAACTCATTAATCAATAACTAAATCACACATGATAGTCCTTTAAAATCCAGTTGCAAACACTTATTTTATTGAAGAGCACACAAATGTCTTAGCCAATATAATTAACACTTCTGGGTACATACAAATAATGAAACTAATCACTGAAACTTCTGGCATTCAGCATCTGAAGAATCATCCATAAGGATGAAGGTAAGACTTTTTAAAAGAGGTACCCAAGTGGCCTTGCAATAAGAAAAAAAACCTTGGTATATGGGATTCTCTGCAACTTTATTTTTCCACAGTAAATAGTGAGCTGATCAAGCAGAATCTTTGCCTGGCAAATCTGTTCTGGATATTCTCCAACAGATTATAACTAAGTGTTTAGTGGATTACTACCATATGCTCAAGTGAATGCATTCTTCTGTAGGAGCCTTCAGAGTTCTAGTTTTGTTTTGATTCTTTCATTTGGAAAGATGAAAACTTTTCCTTGGGCAGTAGGTTGAATGCTTTGCAAGAAGAAACTTTCAATTTCTGTATGACTTAGTTTTACTTTCTCTATTTTCCTATAAACATTTAACAACTTCAGTTTCTTCAAGATGATTGATCACCAGTTACCAATCATATTTTTGAAATCTTCACTTAAAATATTTCTTTATCGGTGGGCACTCACAGGTTTCGACAATGACTTACGCTAACCATTCAACTGCTTCAGTTCATTCTTTTGGCAGTGGTACGTTCAAAGCAATAGATAACTTTCGTTGACCATATTATCAACCTAGATTGGCATCTACAGGTACTACAAAATATACTTTACACAAGTTACTACTTTCTAAATTAAATTATTTCTTATAACTTTCTAAACATTCTCAAGTGACTATTTTTAAAAATGTAATGGAAAAACTTGTTAGAAGGCAAAGATCCATAAAAAGGGTACCCCATCATTTAAGAATGTAGAAAGTATAGAGAAAATCATGACCTAATATCTGTTTTAAATGATGAAAATCCTTTATCTTTCAGAGCAACCGTATCTTCCAACAGTTATTCCTTTTCTCTATGCATAGTTTTAAAAGGCAATGGTGTGAGTGAGTGGTGAGGGGCATTTGTTAAAATATAGTTTTTCTTTTATTTAATACAAGCATGCATTTATGGAACACCCCCTCTGACAGCAGGTGCTATCCTGTTTCAGAAAGTCATGTCATCAAAAGTTCTAGGGGCAAGTTAGGACAAAGATAAGAAAATCAAACGTACTCTAGGATAGGAAACATAACAACAGCTCTATGAGGCAACTGTGGCTCAGAGAAGGAAGAACTTGCTCAGGAAGCCACAGTGAAAATTTGGGATCCAACTCAAAGTCCAAGGTATGTTCTACTACATTCCTTTCATCATGGACTGCATTTAAAAGGGCAGATATTAAATGCTCAGCATATATAGTACTTGTGGATCAGTAAAGGTACAATTAGAAAGGAGGTCTACCAAGTAATATAATGACCCAAATTAAGAGGGATCAAAGATACACCATTTTTGTGTAGGGGCTGCACAGAATGAAGAGTCCGGTTTGTCATTCTTACCACAAATGTAACTTCTTTGGGGTTCAGGGTTAAATCTACAAATTAGGAATTGGGTTATAATGAAATAAAATACCTTAGTTAGTGAAAGAGTAACAAATAA
The DNA here is from genome assembly GCA_963573935.1 of Arctocebus calabarensis. Classification (NCBI taxonomy): domain Eukaryota; kingdom Metazoa; phylum Chordata; class Mammalia; order Primates; family Lorisidae; genus Arctocebus; species Arctocebus calabarensis. Next base: position 11,467 of record CAUYON010166782.1, read on the forward strand.
CATTAAAAGGGGATTATTCCCAGAAAGGAATTAAGACCTACTGAGAGAAAAGAGTCAAGTTCTCAGAATTTAGTCTGATTGCATTGAAAAGAATGCCTCAGTTGTGCTTCCAATATGGTAGCCAACAGCAACACACGGCTATTTAAATTTAAATTTAAGATAATTAAAATTAATAAAGCTCGAAATTCAGCTCATCGGTTGCATTGGACACATTTCAAGTACTCAGCGGGCCACATAAGGCTAGTAACTACTATCCTGACTAGTGAAGATACAAACAACTGTCAACACAGAAAGTTATGTCAGGGTGGCTCCTGTGACTCAGCGAGCAGGGCGCCGGCCCCATATACCGAAGGTGGCGGGTTCAAGCCCGGCCTCGGCCGAACTACAAAACAAAAAAATAGCCGGGCGCTGTGGCGGGCGCCTGTAGTCCCAGCTACTAGGGAGGCTGAGGCAAGAGA
>CAUYON010166788.1:0-18724 GCA_963573935.1 Arctocebus calabarensis
TCTCAGGCTACAAAATCAACACCCATAAATCTGTAGCCTTTATATACACCAACAATAGCCAAGCCGAAAAAACAGTCAAGGACTCTATTCCTTTCACAGTAGTGCCAAAGAAGATGAAATATTTGGGAGTTTACCTAACAAAGGGGGTGAAAGATCTCTATAAAGAGAACTATGAAACTTTAAGAAAAGAAATAGCTGAAAATGTTAACAAATGGAAAAACATACCATGCACATGGCTGGGGAGAATCAACATTGTTAAACTGTCTATACTACCCAAAGCAGTATATAATTTTAATGCAATTCCTATTAAAGCTCCATTGTCATATTTTAAAGGTCTTGAAAAAATAATACTTCATTTTATATGGATTCAGAAAAAAACTCAAATAGCTAAGACATTACTCAGAAATAAAAACAAAACACGAGGAATCACGCTACCAGACTTGAGACTCTACTATAAATCAATAGTGATCCAAACAGCATGGTAGTGGCACAGAAAGAGAGAGGTAGATGTTTAGAACAGAAGAGTTAACCAAGAGATGAATCCAGCTACTTACCGTTACTTGATCTTTGACAAGCCATTTAAAAACATTCAGTGGGGAAAAGACTCCCTATTTAACAAATGGTGCCTGGTTAACTGGCTAGCTACCTGTAGAAGACTGAAACTGGACCCACACCTTTCACCACTAACTGAGACAGACTCTCACTGCATTAAAGATTTAAACTTAAGACATGAAACTAAAAAATTAAGACATGAAATTATAAAAATTCTAGAAGAAAGTCCAGGGAAAACTCTTGAAGGAATCAGCTTGGGTGAATATTTTATGAGGAGGACTCCCCAGGCAATTGAAGCAATATCAAATATACACTACTGGGACCTGAAGAAACTAAAAAGCTTCTGTACAGCCAAGAACATGGTAAGTATAGCAAGCAGACAGCCCTCAGAATGGGAGAAAATATTTGCAGGTTATGCCTTTGACAAAGGTTTAATAACCAGAATCCACAGAGAACTCCAATGTATTAGCAGCAAAAGAACAAGTGATCCCATCTCAGAGTGGGCAAAGTACTTGAAGAGAAACTTCTCTAAAGAAGACAGGTGCATGGTCTACAGACACATGAAAAAATGCTCACCATCCTTAATCATCAGAGAAATGCAAATCAAAACTACTTTGAGATATCACCTAACACCAGTAAGATTAGCCCACATAACAAAATTCCAAATCCAGAGATGTTGGCGTGGATGTGGAGAAAAGGGAACACTTCTACACTGCTGGTGGGAATGCACACTAATCCTTTTCTTTGGAAGGATGTTTGGAGAATACTTAGAGATCTAAAAATTGACCTGCCATTCAATCCTATAATTCCTTTACTAGGTATATACCCAGAAGACCAAAAATCACATTATAACAAAGACATCTGTACCAGAATTTTTATTACTGCCCAATTCATAATTGCTAAGTCATGGAAGAAATCTAAGTGCCCACTGACTCACGAATGGATTAATAAATTGTGGTACATGTATACCATGGAATACTATGCAGCCTTAAAGAAAGATGGAGACTTTACCTCTTTCATGTTTACATGGATGGAGCTGGAACATATTCTTCTTAGCAAAGTGTCTCAAGAATGGAATAAATAGTGTCCAATGTACTCAGCCCTACTATGAAGCTAATTTATAGGTTTCATATGAAGACTATACCCCAACTATAGGACAAGAAATGGGGAAAAGGGGCAAGGGAGGGGAGGGGAGAGCCAAGGTTGGGGTGGAGGGAGGGTAATTGGTGGGGCCACACCTACAGTGCATCTTAGAAGGGTACAGATGAACCTTACTAAATGCAGAATACAAATGTTTTCATTCAATAACTAAGAAAATGCCATGAAGGCTATGTTAATCAGTTTGATGAAAATGGTTCAGATTGTATATGAAACCAGCACATTGTACTCCTTGATTGCACTAATGTACACAGATATGATTTAATCATAATGATAATAATAATGGAAAAATAAATATCCAATGTACTCTCTAGTAATATGAAACCAATATATAAACAATTACATGCTCATATGAACAATAAAACAAAAATATAGTATAGTATGGGGATAGAAGGAGGAGGGAGATGAAAGGGGGAGAAGGCAGGAGAACCATTAGAAGGAGGGTGGGCATGAGTTGGGGTCTCACCTAGTGTGCACATTGTGAGGGTGTATAACACGGCTTCTGGGTGAGGGGCTCTTTTACAAATGGAACTTTGCCCTTGAAGTGAGAACAATGTAACCTAAATATTTGTACCCTTATATTAATTAGAAATAAAAAATTAAAAAGAAAAGAAAAAGAAAACTAGATTCTATTATCACTTCACCTTTCCTCTGTGGATGCAAGCTTATAGATCTTGAGTCCTTTTTTTCTTCCACTAATAGCAGATATGTGAAACTACAGAATTTAACAACAACAACAACAACAAAAAATGCCAGTAAGCAAGTCTCAATCCTTTTAAGTAAAAGAAAACCATGGTAAATAAGTAAAAGAAAACCATGATAATGGTCAATTTTAGAATTTGTAAAGGAAATTGAGAATATGAGCTACCTCTTAAACCTCATGTTGTCACTTTTCCAAATTGTCGATGGATTTCAAGCAATACACAGACATACTCCTTCAATGATATTCTATTTCCCCAAAGTGACCAAATGGCTACAAGAGGTAGAACTGTGAGAAAAAGAGTACAAAACTTCCAGCTTCCCTATATAGTTATTTGGTTTTATGTAAATGCATAACCTGGGAAAAATTAATATTTTCCACAATTTATAGTTTTGATTATGCCTTTTTATATCTCTAATGTTTCTCCCTGCAATCAAGATCTAACACATTTAATAGATTATGTTAAAAATTAAATAAACCATAAAAAATTATCAGATGCAAGCAATATATAGACAAATAAATAATTTTCCATTATAATTTTATTTTGGATGAAGAATACTTAATTTTGGCTTATTTACAATCCAAGTAATAAAAGTGCTAACAATGATTTGATATCTGATACCAGATTTAATTATTTTAATTATTTAATTTTTTATGGATTCCTAAATTTTCTAAACTTTGATAATAAATATATTTGTACTTTATAACAATAAAAAGTGAATACTGTTAAGAAAAAAGTGGGTACTTTCTAAAATTTAGAAAAGACTGAAAACAATCAGTGATTTTCAAAGTAGGTGTTATATATTGATCAGCCAATTTAAGTGTTTGCCAAATAAAGGTTCATCCCATATTTGCATTCTGTTCTTAAAATGACAATGTGATAGCATTTTTGTTCTCTCTTGCTAATTTGTACTTTTATGAATGTATCTGATCTGACCATTATATTATTCATTTCAATTTTATTATCCAGTATTCATACTCCAGATACCAACGTCTAGACAGGTGTTATCAAATACTGTCTACTCTTTCTAGCTCAGATCCCCAATTTTAGAAGTATATTTCTTTTATAGATTAAGCTTTTTACTTTAAATTACACTAAGTCTTATTTTAGTCCATACAAAATCTTGTTGATGTTTTCTTTTCGGACAGCAAACGGCACCTTGACTGATAGAATTCAATCACTGGGTTGAAATAACACAGCTGGCTTTTATCTTACATTAGTGTGTGTTTTTATTAGCTTTACCTATTACATGAGGAAGAATGTGGGTCAATCATGCTGTCTAGATTATAAAATATAGAGTTTGAAGGAAGGAATTTGATAATTCTAGGTAAGAGTTATGAGAGAGACATACAAGGTTGGACAATTACATTTGTGAACTCCTAGAAAAACTGCTACATACCTCATTGCTGAGTATCAATACAGTCACCTTGGAAGTTCTCCTCTCCGGAAGCTCTGCACATATGCTAACACCTAGTATGCCTTTTGAAGCCAATTTGGAACTCTTTTTCTGGAATGACCATCAGAGCTATTGTTGTAGAAGGTGTGACAATTAAATTCATGTACTTGTCCTAGGAAAAAGTGGACTAGGTGCTGGTGTTGGTGCATAGCTTCCCACAGGGAACAGTGGAAAGGAACCCTAGTGATGTTCAGCAAGGAGGTAGGTAGCACTTTTTCTGGGATAAATTCTTAAACTTGTCTGACCTTAAGGTAAGGGTATAAAATAAGTTCCATATAAATATGACAATCACTAATTGTATGACATGATAGATTTTCAGGAAGGTATGTATGTTTATACATATGCTTAGTGATGGATTGAAGGATATTAATATCTTTACTTACAATACATCTTTAAATTTGATGAACTCATGGTATCTCAGGTAACTTTTTAATATAATGGAAAGTTGAGAGATTGTTAAAGCAGCTATTTAGAACTCAGTTTACTTAACAGTAAGTTTACATAACAGTACTCTCAGCGCATTCGTCTTCTTCACCATATAATGATAAAGAGAAAGTACACAAACTGAGAGGCACAACAATGAGAAAGTAACAAGACAGGATAATGTGCAGTTAAACCACTCTGACGACAAATGGACTGGCTTACATCCAGTCTGCTGCTTATGGAGGTCACCTGACCTAAGTCTCAAGTTTCTCATCTATAAAACAATCATAAGAATATTTACCTTACAAATCTTTTGAACAAGAAAAAAGTAAGATATCGTTGGCAAAAATGTCAAACACATTCTGAACTTCTGTAAATAGTAGCCAATTTTCTTAAAAAATATATATTTTGTTATATTAGTAGCATTTATTTAGGTATATCATAGGGCCTACACAAATTTCTTACATCCATGGAATTTTCTAATGATACCTTGTCCATAGGACAATGTGCAAGTATTTGCATATTAACCATAACTCATACAGCTGGAGGTTAAGATGTTACAGTTAGAGTTAAGATTGTTCTTACAACTTCCACATATTAATTGGATGATGCAGAAAAAGTAAATAAATGAATTTTGAACCTCATTTTTTCCGTAGGGAAGTGGGAAATCACTTCCCAAGGAATTAGCAACTGTGACTGCTTCATGGCATTATTTTAAGGATTAAAGGGCAGAATGTGCATAAAGCACTTATACAATTCTTGGGACATGTAAAACTCAGCCATGAATAAAACACTAGTCTTCAACTTTTCAGGATAAATGAGATCTAGATTTTGTAGAGAAAATCTGGAGCATAGATAATTCATCCAAAGGATTCAACAGAACAGAAATAGTCAGGGCTGACAGCATAGCTCATACTTCTCATAATTTTTTTAAAAGTCAGTATGATGAAACTTCTGTTAGCAAGATTTTCTACTCCTTGATAGGCCTTTTAAGGATTTTTTTATACACACATATAGTGTCTATAAAGTTCATGTGCAAGTTAATTTTATTACACATGAATTTTATGGACACCCTATATGTCTATATATAATAAACATATAAATATATATATACCCCCACACACATATATACAGCATTATATAATATCTATGACTTCTAGGCCCTCTCAATCTAATAGGGGATATATGTATAAATCAAGTCTTTATCATGATTATTGGGAGGATGATGGAACTAGACTTGCTATTGAAGTTGAGGGGAAGAAAAGAGCATCTGGGTCTGATGGACAAATCTGAATACGATGGCCAAACTTTTCTAATGTTGCATATGATTGTTGACACATCCATAGTTTCTGGAAAGATTCAGAAGCATGAGCAAAACATGGAAAGAAAAGAATAACATATGTTCAAATAGTTAAGTAGTAGAAATGTTTTGATGGATGTAGAGATTTAAAGGGTATAAGTAGTTAGAAAGAAGGTTGGAAAAAAATAGCATACTATTTAATGCATTCATATTATCATTTTGGTTTAAATTGTCTCCTCCACTAAACCGTAAAGTTCATGAAATCAGAGAAAATGACTTTCTTTTTATCCAGATTCCTAACATGGTGCCTGGTTTCTTTAAACATCCACTGTTCAATTATTCTAGTTTATCCATCAGATACCTGTACTAATGGCACTTTTGGATTTAAGAGATAAAGATGAGTAAATAAATAATTACAATATCAAATGGCATGCCTTATGCTGAGAAATACATGTTTTTTCCTCCATACAAGTGAGAAAAAAAAAAAAAGAAGGATGTTTTGGAAGATTTTCTGAAGTATATAAATTCACAATGCCAAATAAGATACAGAGTGCTCTAAAAAGAACAGCATGTAAGAAAAGTCCAAAATTGAGAAAAGATAAGGCAAAGTCAGGGAGCTAAGAGAAGTCTGAGCTGTAACAACATAGTTACAATGGGGAAAAGAAGAGGCTAGAGAAACTCATCAGCTGTGCTAAGGAATTTAAAAATCACCCTAAGAGTAATTAGGAATCACTGACAGATTAAGAGAGGGACATAGATCAGAGATGGAGGGGAAATGAGAATGGAGACGAGCAAGTCCTTGAGAATGTCAGAGCAAAGACAATGGGAAATACTTTTTAAAAAGGAATGAAACTTGTCACACACACATAGACAAAAAGGAATGGAATGGGTAAAGTATGATTTCAGTCACTTGAATTGTTTTAGATAATTTGAAATTATGTGAGTTTCCACTGTTCGGTTTCTATTTTTTATCCTTGGAAAATCTGATGAGGTCATATGCTGAGAATTAAGCAGGAGATGGCACAGTTAGGGGTTTACAAAAAATGAAAATGTTAGAAATAGCCTTTATGGAGAACACAAATAACAGCTGAGTAGGAAACTTTGCAGTATTTCTGGGAAGTTTGAAAATAAAAATGCACAGTGGTTTCAATTTCCACATTTATATTATTTTTTTTCTCCAGCAGTACAATTAATAAGCAGGGACTAGCTCACAGATGGATTAAGCAAAGGCTGGAACACTCAATAATTATATGAAAGAATAAAAAATGAATGAACCAATAAATCGTATTGAGCATTGAGGGTTTTTTTTTTTTTTTTTTTTGCAGTTTTTGGCTGGGCCCGGGTTTGAACCCTCCACCTCCGGTATATGGGGCCGGCGCCCTACTCCTTTTACTCCTTTGAGCCCCGGGCACCGCCCAATATTGAGCTTTGTTTACAGTCAGTCTTGAAATCAAGCATTGTAATCAAGACTGACTGTAAGTAGTAGAGAGACTGTAAGTAGTCTCCAAATCTGTTGTTTTTGAAGATTACTATGATGAGTCCAAATCCTTTGAATTTTGAAAAAAAAATTTAAATCAAATTGTCAAATTCTATAAAATTACTTTGCTGGAATGATTAGTGAGGTTTTGTTGAACCTATATTAGTTTAAGAACTGACATATTTATAATATTGAGTCTCCTAATCCACAAAGATGGTATACAAGAATATATAAAATTAAAATTAAGTTTGTATGTTTACCAGTATTCTGTAACTTTTTAAAATTCACATATTACTTCTAGTAGTAGTTTTATAGATTTTGTTATTACAAAAACCCATATTTCATGTGTAAACAGAGACAGTTTTACATTTTCTCTGAATAATATGTTCTTACTACTTTTCTTATTCTATTCCAATGAATAGTATGATACTGAGTAGAAAAGATAAGAATAGTCATATTACTTTTTTTTCTTTATATTAAGGAAACAGTATGCAATCTTAACAGTATGAACATTCATAGTGATAGGAAGCAAGATGCTATTTCTAGTTTTCATAGATATTTATTGGTATGTGTAAATTTTGTTAAATTGTCTTTTCCTATAACTTTTGAAATGTTCATATGCTTTCAGATTCAAAAAATCTTAATAGAGTGATTGATGCTGTATGATTTTTCACATATAAAGTCAACCCTGCACTCTTAAGGCAAACTGTTTTAATTATTATGCATTATCCTTTTACAATGAAGAATTTAATTTGTTAAAGTGTATAAGGAATTTTGCAATTATGTTTATAAGGGCTATGTGTCACATTATTACTTTTTTTGCAATACCATTGTCATATGGTATTAGGGTTATGTCAGCCTTCTAAAATGATTTAGAATAGATTTTATTTTTCTGTATTTTCTGATAGATTTTGTGTAAGATTTTGTCATCTTCAAATTTTTGATAAAATTAATTAAGTCATTTGGCTCAGCATTTTCTTTCTAAGAAGGTTTGAAACAATAAATTTAACATCTTTAATAGACATAAGATACACAGATTTTCTTTCATCCTGAGTTAGTTTTGGTAAATCACATTACTCAACAGATTTGCCCATTTTCTCTTAGTTATCAAATTTGTTGGTATAAACTTGTTTGTAATACTCCCTTATTTTCTTTTGAATAGGCCATACTTTCATACAACTTTTTGTGGTAATGGAAATATTCTACATCTGCACTGCCCAATCAGGTAACTACTAGCCATATGTGAGGATTTCAAAGGGAGTTCATCTCACTGAGAAAATAAATTACAATTTTTTTAAATTTAAATTAAATTTAAATAGCCACATGTAATTAGGGCATCCATGTTGGATAGCAAAGATTTATAAGTGTCTAGTAGTAACCCCTATTTTATACTTAATGTCTAAGAGTTGTTTTCCTTCTATTTTTATTTTCATTAATTTAGTTATAAGTAAATGAGTATTATTAACACTTTCAAAGGCCAAATGTTGGATTTGTTAACATTCTCTATTGCTTGTTTTCAATTTTGTTGAAACAAAATTCCTCTTTTTATGTTCATTATTTCAATCCTTCCTTTATTCTGGTTTTACTTTTCTATCAACTTTATAGAATCTTAAGGAAGATTTTAGGGTATTAATTTTAGACATTTATATATTTCCAATGTAAACATTTAAAGTTCTAAATTTCTTTCAAAGCAACACCTTACCCATATCTCTCAAATCATGATTATTTTCCATTTGAATTTCTTTTTCTTTTCTTTATTTCTTCTTTTGTCTATGTACCATTTAGATGGTCAATATTGGAGGTTCTATTGTGTGTGTATATTTATACACACATATGGGGTCATCTTTTAAGCACTTCCTTTGGGAAGCTATGCATAATTGCCAGTCAGTACCTGGAACTCTTTTTTTCTGGATTGACCATCAGAACTCTCATTGTATGAAGTATGACAATTAAGTTCACAAACTCCTCCTAGAGAAAGTGCTTTGAAGCTTCCCACGGGGAGTACTTTGAAGGTGACTGTGGTGATATTCAGCAGGGATGCTTCCCACAAGTGATGCATTTTAAATATCAGGATACAGATAGACTGAAATTAAACTGAGGGAAAAAGATACACCAATAAAAACCAAAACTCATAAGAAGGTTTGAATAGCCAAGTAAATATCAGTTAAATAAATTTCAGTATAAAAATCTTAACGGTTAATAAAAATATAAACCATACTTATATTTTGTCACTGCTCTGGTGATTACAATATCATACCTACATTTTCAGTCTTACATGAAATGCAGAGAACTTTTTCAACTTCATAGGTCCATCTACCATCTCTATCCACTACTTCCACTCCAATATTTAATGTTATAGTTGCCATGTATACTATATCTACATGTCTATGTATATATATATGATAAACCAAATAGATAATGCTATAATTTTCGCTTTTAACTGCAAATTTTTTTATCAGAAACTAAAAAAGCAAAATCTTTTACTTAATATTTACTGAGATATTAAGACTAGTTGAAAGAAGATAACATTAATCACAATTAAGAAGCATAAACAGAGTCATTTGTTTCCTCTACAGTGAAGTGGAAATCCATATTTCCATATATTAAAACTTCTTATGAGGAAAATGAGAAGACAAAACACACACACATAAATTATCTGAGCATTTCATTAATGCAGTCCTATTTATATTTATTTTGCTAATATTAATGTAGATATTAGAGGACATGAAGATTAACCCTAACTTATGTAAACAAGGAGTTTATAGCCTGCTAGTTCCCTATGTTGTCTGAAACTATCTTCAGTGATCTAAACTTTGCCCAGATAAATTTTAATCTTTTTTCTAACTTTACTTGTAATATTTGCTTGCAGCTAACTATATGATCACAGTTCTTAAATTTTCATGTTCACAATATTTTCTGCCCAAGAATTTATTTCACTGGGATGAAAGACCAACAGGGGATGTTACTCTGATGGCCTGCCTCCAAAGGTTTCCTTCGTATTTCCTTACACAGTTGACTAGAGATAGTGTTACTACTGTGGCACAGTCCCAAGCTCTGTGTAAAAAGTAGAAAGATAATCCTCAATTTCATGTAATCTTACCTACTTGCATCTTGTATGTTTGCACCCTTAATTAGAAAACTAAAAGGCTATTCTTCTCTACATTTGGAGAATGTTTTGACAAAAGCATTCTGAAGAAATATAAAAGTGAGACAAAAAAGTATTGTGGATATTTTTAAAGAATTCAAATGCATAAAAAAGGTATGTGGAACTACAATAATATTCTAACAAATTATAAAACATGGCTGGAATATGTAATACTTTTGGTGTCTTATTTGCATTTATTCCCATCTCTTATTGTTTTTACTTTTGAATTTCTGATTTAATATACATATGTATATATATTCACAGTCTTAGGTATGTGAGTACATTAACAAAGGCAAAGGGCTCTGCTTTGGGAAAAACATACAATTCTAGAATACTTCCTTTCATATGTATAGTACATATGATTGTTTTTCTTTTACACTTAAAGTTTCTAAAAGAGGATTTAAATCAGGCAAGGATAGGACAGTAAAGCACCAAATAGTAATGACGCATTTATGATCATGGAGACATAAAAGTATATTCGTTCTCTCTGGAGCCAGTAGAAAATTGAATATATTAGGTTTTTCTTTGCTTGTTTCTCTCTGCTCTCACCTTATAATACATATATGAACTACTTTCCAGTGGCAACAATATGATAGAGACTGTTCTTTCCATGCATATTTAACTTAATCTTCACTGCAAATCTATGAAGTTAGTTGTTATTTTTTCCCTCCCATTTCATAAATGAAGACATTTGTACCAGTTCTTGAAGTACATAAGAGAAGTAATCAGAATTCAGCTCAATGTCGATACAAATTCAGTCCATAATTTCCTTTGCTCATGAACATTCAATACACTTCTCCCTGGCTTCATGGAGAAACACAGAAGAGTAAGGTTATTTAACTGTGGATGGAAAATCTCCTCTGTATTTAGAAAGTATTAGCTCTATTTCATGATGGAAATATCAACAGATATGGAGAATTTAACAAATCAAATGATTATGACAGAAAGAATTTTGAAAATAAAATATCAACGACCAAGTATACTGAGATATTATCAGAAATCACTATTCATATATATCTAAAGGAGGATACAAGAATTCATCTAGTACTGGGTTGTTTACATAGTATACAACTTAGTAATGAAACATGGACATTGTTCCTTGACTTGATACAGTGTTGTATTTATTATAAAGTATGAGGTTACTGATTAACAATAAATTCTATGGCCTTAACAAGCAGTGTGTGAAGTTACAGAGAAGTCTGAGGAATCAAATTTACATGGCTAACTAATCTAATTCATTTGATTTTGGTTAGCATAAGTTCCACGATCTCTGATTTAATTTAAAATATTTGGATCTGTAAATATTAAATAGGTATCAGTAGTTCAGTGGAAAACAAACAAAAGCTAGAAATACTTTCCTGAGATTTATGAGGCTTGGAGATATTTAATTTCCATTGTATGAATAAAGTCTTCATGTTAAAGAGAATTTTTTACTATGTAGCAGGTGATTAATTTCCAAGTCCACAAAAGAATAAGCCCAAATAGTGCTCTGAAGATGAGACTGCCTTTTAAAAAAGTAAAATGTTATATTTCAAGTCCAGTAAAACAGAAGAGACTCTAAGGAAATTTTTTGCTCTTCATAGGCATAAGGTATGTCATTTCTCTACTTATCTCAAAGGCAGTATTAACGTTTTTATTTCTGAAGGAAAAGAAGAGTTTCCTTGAAATCTAATTTTGTAACCCGAAGTACAAAACATAACAAACACCCATGACCGACTTCTAACCATTTTGAATTAGACATTCCTTATGTCAGAGACCAATATTAGAGAAAATTTCTGCCCCGTTGGTAAGATGCATGTATTTCACAGTTTAGTTTAGTTTATTTTTAAAGATAGGAGCTCACTTTGTCACCAGGCTGAAGTATAGTGGCCTGATCATAGCTCGATGCAGCCTCCAGTTCCTAGGCTTAAGCCATCCTCCTACCTTGGCCTCTCAAGTGTGTCAAACTATACGCACATGTCACCATGTCAGGCTAATTCTTAGATTTTTTTGTAGAGACAGTGTCTTGCTACATTGCCCAGGCAGGTATTGAACTTCTGACCTCAAACAATTCTCCTGCCTCTGCTTCCTAGTGTACTAGGAGTTTATTTTACTAATACAACTAAAATACTTCGAATTTTGGAAAGAAATGGTATTGAATGGTACCATTATTAAGATATTTTTCTTTAATAATAGTTTCATTATGGAGCTTTTTACAATGAAAATCCTTTACTCCCACTTTGAAAATAACTTTTAAAAATATATATTGAGTGTTTTTTGTAAGTTTTTTAGAAACAAATAATGCAATTACTTAAAAATTTTGGAAATCTCTGCTTTTTATCAATGTTCTGTAGTTGTTGAAAAGATATGGAAACTAAAGTCATATACATTAAGACTATGTCTCAGTTTTATGGCAAGATCTATTTCAAGATACTCAAATATCTCCCTAAAATGGCTCCCTAAAACATGTTTTGAATTACAAAATTTCATTTTTTATAAAAGATTAATTTATCCAACAAATATTTAAATGTCCACTCCCTATATGACATGCTCTGTGGTGTGACAATTCAAAGACAACCAAGCTGTCCCTCTGTCTACCAGTAGTTCAGTACAATGAGAAAATGAAAGAAAATCAGCATCCCTCCCAGATAAGCAACAATAAGGGCTCTAGGAGGATAAACAGAATTATCCATTCTAAAAAACAAAATAAATAGAAAAGGAAAGAAAAAATAGTGCTGTTCCAGAGGATAAACTAGACATTGATACCCAAGTCTGGTTATTAAAATATCAAGTCATAAATCATTGTGATGGCAAGGATCTTAGTTGTGATGGGTATACTTTCCCTCTGTGATCTTCTTCCCAATAACCTGTAACCCTACCATGAGAAATCATTAGAAAGAATCCAGTAGTGAGACAACTTACAAAATACCTGATCCGTAGTCCTCAAAACTGCCAGTCATTAAAGGTTAAAAAACTGCTCCAGTCTAGAAGAATGTAATGGGGATGGTAAATGCTACATGGTGTCCTGGCCAGATAAAGAGCATTTTATCAAAACTGAGGAAATCTTAATAGAATGTGGGTGGTTTTTATTTCATGATGAAACATCATTATTGGTTAATGATAAGAACAGTAACAAGTGTACTGTATTAATGTAAGGTGTCAATAACAGGGAAACTAGGTATGGGCTACATCAATATTCTCTGTACTATCTTCTCAGGGATCCTTTTTAGGGCTCTTCTAACAAATCCAAACCGAAATTACACATTTTAAAACTATGTGTGAAGGCTCGGCGCCTGTGGCTCAATGGGCTAAGGAGCCAGTCACATACTGAGCTGGTGGGTTCGAATCTAGCCCCAGGGCCCGCCAAACAACAATAAAGGCTACAACCAAAAAATGGCCGGGCGTTGTGGCAGGCGCCTGTAGTCCCAGCTACTTGGGAGGCAGAGGCAGGAGACTCGCTTGAGCCCAGGAATTGGAGGTTGCTGTGAGCTGTGATGCCACAGCACTCTACCCAGGGTGACAGCTTGAGGCTCTGTCTGAAAAAAAAAAAAAAATAAAACACATGTATCACCCATTGAGTATATAGTTCAATGATTTCAGTAAATGTACAGAGTTGTGCAACCCTCACCACAGTTGAGTGATGCTTTCTACATTAGAGATAAAGATCAGAGGCTCAAGGGGTTGATGATTTGCTCACAGTCACAGCAAAGATAGCCAACTGTTCACCAAAAATGTGTGTTTCCCATTCTCTACTACAAAGCCGCTGCTGGGAAGTGGCTGTCCAGCAGGGAGCTACATTCTCAGCCTCCTTTGCCTCTAGGGTGGCCATGTGACTGGCTTTCCCACCGAGATGTGAACAGAAGTGGTGTGTCTTGATGCCAGCCTGGAGAAGGTTCCTCTTGTCTATCTTCTGCATGCTAGCTTGCTGCAGAGGACCCCAACTCCAAAACCCTAAAAGATGGTAGAGCCACAGGACAGGAGGAGGTCCCCAAATCACTGTGCAGAGGCCTCCAGCAGAGGAGGGTTACCGACTCTTCAGTGATGAGCCAGAGGGAAACATCTATTGTGTTAGGCTGCTGAGACATGGGGGCTTGTCCGCCTCAGCAGTGGCATTACCACACCCCAAAGGTTATAACTTTTTTTTTTTGGAGACAGACCCTCAAGCTGTTGCCCTGGGTAGAGTAACCTCACAGCAACCTCCAATTCCTGGGCTCAAGCGAGTCTCTTGCCTCCGCTCCCAAGTAGCTGGGACTATAGGCGCCTGCCATAATGCCTGGCCATTTTTTGGTTGCAACCATCATTGTTTGGCGGGCCCGGGGACTGGATTCGAACCCGTCAGGTCAGGTGTATGTGGCTGGCGCCTTAGCCCTTTTAGCCACAGGCGCTGAGCCAGGTTATAACTTAAGTGAACAAAAAAGCTAAGATTTGAACCTCAGTGTGTTCCACTGTCTGGAACATGGCCAGAAGAGGCTAACCAGAATGACACTGAAAACCAAGTGACAAGAATCCAATTATAGGAGCACATGGAAGGTGACCAGCCTATAAAGACAAGAGAGCCTGGCTCGGCGCCTGTGGCTCAAGTGGCTAAGGAGCCAGCCACATACACCTGAGCTGGCAGGTTCGAATCCAGCCCAGGCATGCCAAACAACAGTGACAGTTGCAAAACCACCCCCCCGCCAAAAAAAGACAAGAGGGCCTACTCTTATGCTGTCTTATAAGAGAAAAATAGTACTGGCAAATATTTATTGAGCATTTACCACATGCCAGGTGTTATGGATTAAATCATATAATGATCACAATAATGCTGGAAGGTGAGTGCTACTACTATTATTATTATTTTTTTTTTTTTCAGTTTTTGGCCGGGGCTGGGTTTGAAGTGGGACCAGCTCAGCACCTATAGCTCAAGTGGCTAAGGCACCAGCCACATACACCAGAGGTGGCAGGTTCGAATCCAGCCTGGGCCTGCCAAACAACAATGCAATGACAACAACAACCAAAAAATAGCCAGACATTGTGGTGATCGCCCGTAGTTCCAGCTACTTGGGAGACTGAGGCAAGAGAATCACTTAAGCCCAGGAGTTGGAGGTTGCTGTGAGCTGTGATGCCACAGCACTCTACCCAGGGCGACAGGTTGAGGCTTTGTCTCGAGAAAAAAAAAAAAGAAAAGAAAAAAGGCTCGGCGCCTGTGGCTCAAGCAGCTAAGGTGCCAGCCACGTACTCCTGAGCTGGCAGGTTCGAATCCAGCCCGGGAACCGCCAAACAACAATGATGGCTGCAACCAAAAAATGGCCGGGTGTGGGTGCCTGTAGTCCCAGCTACTTGGGAGGCGGAGGCAGGAGACTCGCTTGAGCACAGGAATTGGAGTTTACTGTGATGCTACAGCACTCTACCCAGGGTGACAGCTTGAGGCTCTGTCTCAAACAAACAAACAAACAAACAAACAAAAAGACGTGGGACCTTTGGGCAGTGCTTATGGCTTAGCGAGTAGGGCACCAGCCCCATATACTGGGGGTGGCGGGCTCAAACCTGGCCCTGGACAAACTGCAACAACAAAAAAAATAGCCAGGCAGCTCGGCGCCTATGGCTCAAAGGGCGCCAGCCAGGTACACCTGAGCTGGCGGGCTCAAATCCAGCCCAGGCCCACCAAACAACAATGACGGTTGAAACCAAAAAATGGCTGGGAGTTATGGTGGGCGCCTGTAGCTACTTGGGAGGTGGAGGCAAGAGACTTGCTTGAGCCCAGGAATTGGAGGTTGCTGTGAGCTGTGATGCCATAGCACTCTATCCAGGGTGACCGCTTGAGGATCTGTCTCAAAAAAAAAAAAAAAAAAAAAAGCCAGGTGTTGTGGCAGGCGCTTGTTGTCCCAGCTACTCAGGAGGCTGAGGCAGGAGAATTGCCTAAACCCAAGAGCTGGAGGTTGCTGTAAGCAGTGAGGCCACGGCACTCTTCTAAGGGCAATAAAGTGAGACTCTGTATTCAAAAAAAAAAAGAAGTGGGACCGTTAAGAGATGATTTAGCCATGAGGGCTGTGCCCTCATGAACAGGTTAATGCCATTATCTTAGGTGCAGGTTCCTTATAACAGAAGAAGTTTGGCCCATTTATACCAGTCCCTCCCTTCCTCTCTCTTTTCCCTTTCTGCCATGGTATGATGTAGCAAGAAGGCCCTCACCAGAGGCTGGCACCTTGATCTTGGACGTACCAGCCTCCAGAACTGTGAGAAATCAATCTTGGTTCATTACAGTTACCCAGTCTGGGCTACTCTGTCATATAGCATCACAGGCACAGATGGGCTGAGTCTTTGCCCAGAGTGAATAATTAGCAGCTTAGGACTGAACTCTGGCTACCAGGCTTCAGAGCCCACGCTCTTGTGCACTGTGTCCTGTGAAGCTCCTAACAGCAGACCCAGACAGACAGCAACTCAAAATAAGACATTGCAGGGAGGAAACGCATCCTCGCTGCGATGCACAAACAGAGGCTAGACCAAGTGAATCTCCCTGGGATTCTAATATCTTCTACCTCCATATCTAAGTCCCCTCCCTCAGGGGGTTGGACGGGTGCTGCTATGCCCTAAGTATGGGAAGACTCAAAGGTATACTTAGCAAACCTCCCTCTGAAAAAATGCCAGTGTCTGGATGATTGCTCCTAGGTGGGTCACCTCACTTCTGGGTTGTTCTTATTTCAAGTCCCTGCGAAATACAAAGCCATAAAATGGTATTCCAGGCCCCCAGGGGGCACAGGGAGCACCTCTGACTTCTGCCACCTGCTTCATTTTGCTTTCCTGTAAAGTGACAGGGGCTAGGGCCTATATGAATGAGCCACACCTCCACATGGCCCTCACCTGCCTCCAGGTTCCTCCCCCTAATCCTTCTTATATGTGGGGTCAGAGAAATTGTCTTAAGAACAAATTTGACCCAATCCTTGTCTTACTTACACCTTTCCTTGGTTTCTTAAATGGGCTGTGGTGTTTTCTCCCACTCGGCACCAATTTCCCTTTCTTTGGGCAATGGCCCTCTCTCTCTCTCTCTTTGAATGCCCATGTGATTCAGCAGGGGTGTCTATATCCTGGCTTTAGGGGCGGTCCTAATCCAGGCCTGGCCAATCAGTGGACCCATTCCATCATCTGCCAGGTAACAGTGACTGGTTCAGAGATGAAAAAGTGACCAAAGGTGACCCACAGATATAGCCTTAGGATGTTTGCTGCAAGTACCAGGAAAGAGGAATCCTCTCACCTTGGGCTTTAAAACTGGAGGACACAGGTCTGGAGCTGCTGAGGGTTGGCTTTGTCACCATGCAGGGGTAGGGGGGGTACTTGATTAAATAAAGCAACAAAGATAAGTAGAAATAAGAGGAAGGGAGAAGGCAGGGTAAGGTAGCTCATGCCTATAATCCTACCACTCCGGGAGGCCAAGGCGGGTGGATTACTTGAGCTCAGCAAGTCAAGATCAGCCTGAGCAAGAGTAATCCATCTTTATTAAAAATAGAACAGTAACTAGCCAGGCATTGTGGTGAATGTCTATAGTTGCAGCTACTTGGGAGGCTAAGGCAAGAGGATCTCTTGAGCCCAAGAGTTTGAGGTTGCTGTGAGCTATGATGCCATGGCACTCTACCCAGGGTGACAGAGTCAGACTCTGTCTCCAAAAAAATAAAAAGAGAGAGAGAGAGAAAGGGGGGAGTGATTTCTGGTGACTTTGAGCCCTGGATTCAGGCATGTCTAAAGCAAATTATGTTCCTCAACATTTGTTTCATGAAACAATACACTTCCTTTTTGGCTTAATTAAGCATGTTTGACTTGGATTTATGTAACTTGGAACCTACTCCAGCCCAGGCACTGTGCTGGGTGTTGGCACGAGGATGGGTAGGTTAGAACAATGCACCAGACAAATGAGAATGAGCCCACATATTACAGTGGCAGATAAAATATGGACACAGAAAACCATGAGGCCTGGCTCGGCGCCTATAGCACAGTGGTTATGGCAACAGCCACATGCATCGAGGCTGGTGGGTTTGAACCTGGTCTGAGACAGCTAAATAGCAATGACAACTGCAACAAAAAAATAGCTGGGCGTTGTGGGGGGTGCCTTTCGTCCCAGCTAATTGGGAGGCTGAGGCAAGAGAATCACTTAAGTCCAAGAGTTTGAGGTTGCTGTGAACTGTGATGTCACATCACTCTACTGTGGGTGACAAAGTGAGACTCTGTCTCAAAAAAAAAAAAGGGCGGCACCTGTGGCTCAGTGGGTAGGTCACTGGCCCCATATACTGAGGGTGGCGGGTTTGAACCCAGCCCTGGCCAAACTGCAACAAAAAATAGCCAGGAGTGGCTTGGCGCCTGTGGCTCAACGGGCTAAGGCGCCAGCCACGTACACCTCAGCTGGTGGGTTCAAATCCAGCCCGGGCCTGCCAAACAACAATGACAGCTGCAACCAAAAAATGGCCAGGCGTTGTGGCGGGCGCCTGTAGTCCCAGCTACTTGGGAGGCGGAGGCAAGAGACTCGCTTGAGCCCAGGAATTGGAGGTTGCTGTGAGCTGTGATG
>CAUYON010166790.1:0-58547 GCA_963573935.1 Arctocebus calabarensis
AGATTCCCTATTTAACAAATGGTGCTGGGTGAACTGGCTGGCGACCTGTAGAAGACTGAAACTGGACCCATACTTTTCACCATTAACCAAGATAGACTCTCACTGGATCAAAGATTTAAACTTAAGACATGAAACCATAAAAATATTAGAAGAAAGTGCAGGGAAAACTCTCGAGGGAATTGGCCTGGGTGAATTTTTTATGAAGAGGACTCCCTAGGCAATTGAAACAGTATCAAAAATACACTACTGGGACTTGATCAAACTAAAAAGCTTCTGCACTGCTAAGAACACTGTAAGTGTAGCAGGCAGACAGCTCTCAGAATGGGAGAAAATATTTGCAGCTTATGCCTCAGACAAAGGTTTGATAACCTAAATACACAGAGAACTTAAGCATATTGGCAACAAAAGGGTAAGTGATCCCACCTCAGGGTGGGAAAAAGACTTCAAGAGAAACTTCTCTAAAGACGACAGGCGCATGGTCTACAAACACATGAAGAAATGCTCATCATCCTTAATGAT
Source organism: Arctocebus calabarensis (assembly GCA_963573935.1). NCBI lineage: Eukaryota > Metazoa > Chordata > Mammalia > Primates > Lorisidae > Arctocebus > Arctocebus calabarensis. The sequence goes on from CAUYON010166790.1 coordinate 520, forward strand.
CAGAGAAATGCAAATCAAAACTACTTTGAGATATCATCTAACCCCACACTTTCTTTTCAAGAAGTTTCTCACTCTCCAGTAGCCTGCCCCACACCGTAGCTACTTCAGACCCCCTACAGTTGAGTATCCATCTTCTAAACTGAGATTGGCTCCTTGACTCCAGGGCTCTGTTTGGATTTTCCTTTTCTGCATGACAGTCTAGAAACTGCCTACAAGCAGTACTCAGGATAATTCTAAAGCCAATTTCGAGTTTGATTGTCACCTAGGAATCATAATCTGTACGACTGTTTTTTGTCTGGTTTCTGAAGAGCTCTGTGTCACACATTCTGTTTGATTTTTTTTTTTTTTTTTGAGACAGAGTCTCACTTTGTCACCCTGGATAGACTACTGTGGCATAATGGCTCACAACAACCTTAAACTCCTGGTCTTGAACAATCCTCTTGCCTCAGCCTCTCCAGCAGGAGGGACTATGGGTGCGTGCCACTTTGCTGGGCTGGTTTTCTGTTTATAGAAGAGACAGATCTCCTCCTTGTTCAGGCTGGTCTCAAACTCCCGAGCTCAAGCAGTCCACCCACCTTGGCCTGCCAGAGTGCTAGGATTACAGGCATGAGCCACCATGCCTGGACAATTCAGTTTAATTTTCTTATTTATTTAAGACAGATAAGCAAAAGTAGAAATCCTTTTATCACAGATATGGAGTTCCAGGTTTATATATGTTATAGCATGTTATCCTTTCAGCACTTACTAATGTTTATTCCATTTCCTTTTTTTTTTTTTGTCTGTTCTTAATTTTTATGCTTTCTATTCTTATATATTAAAGTTTTTTTTTTCCTCTACAATATTCATCTTTTTCTACTCCAATCAGAAGGACCTCAAAACCCTTGGCTTTGAAGTCTTTCTGTTGAGGTGATGTGGAGAGTTCTGCACTCTAGAACTTCACATTCTTCTGCCAGCTCCGTTCACCACGGGGCAGTGTGTGGCCTTCTCCAGCTCGCTCCTCAGAGCTTCCTTTTTGTGCAGATTCATCTCCTTCATGGCCACCACTAGGCTCAAATCACATCAGTGCCCAAGAGTGGCAGATCCTGACTTCTGCCGGACCTGCCACGTTCAGTAGACTTCACTGCCCTCTTAATAAATAACATAAACATAAGTTTACTATTATACATTATAGTACACTATGTAATAAACAAAGGTAATATTCCAGACTCCACTGCCCTCTTAATAAATAACATAAACATAAGTTTACTATTATAAATTATAGTACACTATGTAATAAGCAACAGTGACATTCCCTAATGCCTTATTCTGCTGTCATCTACATGACAAAGCAAAGCAGTGAGAGCATTCTCTTGCAGTTATATATGCAGCCATGTCTCTTTCCATTAACAATTTTTTCTTCTGCCTGTAAAAATAATGAAAGGCAAGATAAAGCTCATTGAGAAAGTTCTGTTCCTGTTCCTCAATGGAAACTCTGTTTTGATTGTTAAAGTTTTGCACTCTACCATAGCTTAATGAAATGACTATTCTCTGAATACAAGCCTCTGACTACTATTCTCTGAATACAAGCCCCCCGGCACATTATATTGCAGATTTTATTTACAATGGCATATTTTTACATATATGACAGTGGTCATATAATTGTAGCTGCCCACACAGGTGCATCATTTATCTTTTATACTGTGTTTTTATTGTACCTTTTATGTTTAGATATGTTTAAATACACAAATACTTACCATTGTATTTCATTTGCTCCAGTACAGTAACATGCTATACAGGTTTTTAGTTCAAGAGCAATAAGCTACACCCTAGAGCCTAGGTGTGTGGTGAGCTACACTAGCTAAGTTTAACTACACACTATAATATTCATACAAAACAAAATCTCTAAATCCAATGCATTTCCCAGAATGTGTCTATTATTAATCAAGACATGTATGTATTTTAAAATAGCAACATGCCTATACTATTTATTGTCAAAATATTTTTCAAAAAGTAGAAAAACATATGGATCATTTTGCGTCTCTGTAAACCTCTTAACATCTGGAACAAAAGAAGACACCTGGATTTTCCCAGCTACTTCTGTTCTCAATTTCTTCTATCACACTTCATGTGTTCTCTGGAAAATTCCACTTTCAGGTGTGATAAAATGAGAATTAATTAGGCAAATAAGATCTTAATATTATTATGAGAATAATTTTTCCCTTGTGGTTCCGAAAAGGGTCTTGGGGATGCCAGAGGTACCTCAGCAATTTTACAACATTATTTAAAGAGAATAAACAAGACTAATATCCACAGTGGGAAGATAACTTTTAGCAAGTGTGTAAGTCATGATTTATGTATTTGTGTTCTTAGTATTTCCATGAAATATATACGTATTTAGGCAAGTCTCATGTGGATTCTGCAATAGAACTGTGGATTTTAAGTCATCATAATTTATTACTTGTACAAATAACAACAGACAAAGTTTCTAGTTCAAATGTATAAGCTCAAGAATATCTATGAAATGGAAACATAATTTGTAAATGATAAATTAACACATGATTCTTTGTGGTTTTACTTTCCATTAACTCCAAGTTATTTCTTTATAAACATTTATAAAGTGTCAGTATGCTTTCATGGAATATACATTTCCCAGTCAAAATACAAATAATTGAGTTTTCTTAGTGTCACTTTCATTTTGGCTGGGCTTACCCAGTTCTAAGAGAAGAAACAAAGTCTCATTATCTGTAGCTGGTATACTTAGGACAACCCAAACTATGTAAATATGGCATTTATAGATTTGGACTGTAAAGAATTTAAATGAATTGCTCCCTTCGAGGAAATAGTCTTCTCCAGAAAGCAGAGGTTTCTTTTGTTGAAAACAATATAAGAAATAATAATGAATAGAATCAGACGAAAAGTAAAGGACTGACAAAGGGAAACATCATGGCTTGTGAAAACAGATCTATCTTCTGTTAGCTGTAAAAATAAAGAAAATGTTCAACTGGGAGAAGTATTCGGGAATCAAAATAAAGACTCTGCTTCCTGAACAGGAATAAAGAGCACTGTGTTTTCTTAGACTGTGGTGATTTTTCTCATTCTTTGACATACAAAAAGTCAAATTTTAAATTTAGCAATGTAGGAATAATGACGTATCGGAGATACTTTCATTAGAAAGATTAAATCACGTCCAATTTTCTGCCAACTGCATATTCCTCATCTCTTATTTATCTGGAGTGTGAAAGAAGCTGGTGGATTACTTATAATTATTCTATATTTGTAAAAGAGAAAAACATAAATATGAACTCCCCTGATGATTTTATTATCTGTTTTAGGTTACGTCAAATAATGACAGTGATTTACTTATTTTTGCTTATAATTTTTTTTTTGCCATATAAAATGCATCTTCCCATTTGGCTTTTCCTAGTTTCAGAAGGCAATGGTCTTCCCCTCTTTTTTGAATTTATGTTCCTCACATTGCTCACAAGCTGGGGGATGAGGTTTCTCCTGTAAGAAACGTGTGTTTGCACTTTTTCTCCACTCTCCTTATCTAAGGAGTAAGGACGCATGCAGTTGTTCACAGCAACTTCCATCAGCCAGAAGAAGAATTTGTTCCACCATGTGCAGGACCCCTCTGTAGATCCATAACAACCCTAGTACTGAACAGTTATGTCCACTCTTCCCATAACTTTGTGTGTTCTAAAATAACTGCTGGCTTTTCAAATTGAACAATCTGTTTCTTAGTATAACCAGTAGCCAACTGTGTTTGAGGGATAAAGAATGTACTTGTCATTGTCACTAAACTCTTGTCATAGATGAGAGGTACAGGAAAAAAAAAACTGTTGAAGGTCTTCCAAAATTAGGGTAGAACAGGAAAATCATGTCGGATGACGTCTTGCCCTAGGACTGGAAGGGGAACATGAAAAATTAGCAAATTATACAGAAAGGAAATTTGCTGGTGGGCTGAATTTTTGGTCACTCTGAATTGAATCAGTACAGACAGTTTCCACTGACCAAGAAAATAACACTTTATGATTTTGATGAGCCTACAGGAGGAAGTTTTATGTAAGTTTGCATGTGTAGAGTATTGGGGGAGGAAGCATGATTAGGTAAGAAAAGGGATATTCTAATACTAGATGCTACTTTTTGTTATGTCTTCCAGAAGTTTGTTATAAAAATGTAGACTTAAAATCAAATCTCCACTATTATGAAGACAAACTGAAACTTTGCAGTATTGATGTAAACTATATTTTTTAAGAAAGGAAAAGAAAATAATGTAATAACATATTAAACTCCTCTCTTATATTCCATACTGAACGTGGTTCTAAATGTACAGAGTCTCGGGCAACAATATACCTATAACCTTTCTTTGTCCTCCATACTAAAAGTTGTAAAAACTAAGGGTAAGATCATACCACATATACAGGCTTCAAATCCATCTAAGTCAGTGGTTCTCAACCTTCCCAATGCCACGACCCTTTAATACAGTTCCTCATGTTGTGGTGACCCCCAACCATAAAATCATTTTCATTGCTACTTCATTACTGTAATTTTGCTACTGTTAGAAATAGTAATATAAACATCTGATATGCAGGATGCATTTTCATTGTTACAAAGAGGTCACGACCCACAGATTGAGAACCGCTGATCTAAGTTAAGGCATTCATTAATTTTAGCTAAGATATATCTGAACACTGAGAAGGAACCATTGTGTAAAACAATGGACTTTTTTTTTTTTGAAAAATGAAATGTTACTAGAACAATGCCAATGCATTTAGAGAAATAGCATGTTGTCAGTTTAAAGTTTAAGTTTGTTTTACATCTTTGAGTCCGCGTTGTAGAAACTAAAACCTAGTTATCTTTCTCTATGCCGAGAGCTTCCTGCATGCCAATATCTATGTTAGGAGAAATGTTTTTATTACATCAGCTATATCAACTGCTTAGAACAGGTTCATAGAATTCTGGGAAATGTTCAAGGCTATTATATAGTAGCTGATGTAAATGTGTCCCACATTTGTACATAACATTTGTTAGTATATACTAACCCTTGGTGAAGCCGTTTAAAAGGCAAACATGCTGAAAAATGGGTTAAAGGAAGGAAATGCAGCTCCTACCCTTACAGCTATCAACTTGACAATTCTCTCAATAATGAAATCTTGCAGAGAATTTATTTTTATTTCTCAAAATCCCAGTATCTCAAAATCTATAATATTCCTTATTCTAGATGTGACCTTTTAAAATCATCTTTGTCTCATGAATCATTGTTACCTAAAGTTCCACGCTCGTCTAGGGCGAAGCTGCAGAAGAACAAGGGCAAGTGGTTTCAGGAGAAGGAAAGGGAAGTGTATTAATTTGCCAACAAATGAGAAGGGTGGAGATTCTCATCTTTATTTTTATTTATTTTTATTTTTTAATTTTTTTATAATTTTATTGAATCATAATTCTGTACATTGGTCATCATCCTAACTCTAAGGAGGAAAACCAGCTTTGGGAGGGTTTTCAGCTTCAGGCTTTCGCTGCATAACTATAGTTGATGATTCTTATCTTTCCCATCTCGGGTGAAAAATTCTCCTTGTGCCTTTGGTATAAGGAACAAAGGACATTCCCTGCCCTTCTGATCATTGGCCCAGGGAGGAGAGAGATTTTAGTTCTTGAAAGTGTGAAGGAGTATTTAAAGAGATTTTGGGGGCCAGGAGTTCCCGAATGTAAAAGTATGTAGATATCGAAAGTAAAACTGTAGCAGCACAAGCAGCTTGAATACAAAGCAAGAGTAACTAGCACAAGTCTTAGAACAACAAAGAGAAAGCTAAGAGGCCCTCCAGGGAGAGTGGGAAGTGGTTCCTGTCATGAACGAGGGAGAAGGATGAGAGAGACCCACACAGGTCAGGCAGAGCTATAAATATCCTCTTTTTTCTCAGGTTGAAATTGGTTGTAGGTCTTTCACTGGTCTCCCAGGACTGCCAGGTCATTGCCTTTTTGTGTTAGTCATTGATCACCCAGATTACCTAGGTTACCTAGTATATTTTCCCTTTCTTGGTAAGAACTGCTGAGTGCTAATGACAGCATTCCTATAACGTTTCTCTGGGCCCTCCAAACTTTGGTGTTCAGCAGGCCTGGCTTTCCTCCCATCCCCCTTGAAACTCCCTCATTTATGTCCCTTCTCAAGACAGATAATATTTTTGCTTTTTTTTCATACCTTTGCCTCTGTTACATCAATACCTGCTACATCTACTTCTGATATATCTACATCCTTATCACCATTCATGTTCATCATTTCAGAGAAATAGTCAAAATTAAATATGTTTCATTGGAATCATCTTTCAATTCTTTTGAATTATTGAAGTTCATGCTAAACTAATCTAGCTTGTCTTGTCTTGTCTTTTAACCTTGACAGTCTCCTTGTCATAAACAACATAAGATTAGTCTGCCTGTTCTTTTATGCTTAGAATCGTTTGGATGCATACAAGATAAAGGTTTAAATGTTCAATTTTTGTTTCGAGACAGTCTCAAGCTGTCACCCCAGGTAGAGTGCTATGGCATCATAGCTAACAGCAACCTCCAACTTGAGCTCAAGTGATACTCTTGTCTTGCCTCAGTTTTTGTATTTTTAGTAGAGACGAGTCTCACTTTTGGTCTTAAACTGGTGAGCTCAAACAATCGCCCATCTCAGCCTCTCAGAGTGCTAGGATTACAGGCACAAGCCATTTAAAATCATCATCTTACTCCAAGACAAATGAATGCAAGTTTAGATTTTTCAGAATTTAAATTAACGTTTTTCTTGTCTTCAAGACAATGTTACGGCAGATGCTCGGGGGGCATCTTTGCCCTTCTTTCTGGTGACAGTGCTACAGAAGCACTTGTTCCAGTGCCTGGTCCCTGCATCACAGAGTACCAGGATAAAATGTCTCAGGAAAGACAAGCCAAGCCAGCCCATGCTTCCAGAGAACCCTCAGGGCAAAAATGCTCACAGGGGATCAAGGCCTAAGGTCTGTGCACAGGGCAGGAGGACAAACAAGTAGGTGGGTAAGCCAGTGACTCCAGTGGTTTCTTGCTGGAAACAGACTGTTTTTACTTCCTTCATGCAATGGTGGCTGATGGACACCACCTGGGTCAGCAGAATGCACTGCCTGAAAAGAGCAACTCCAGCCACTGGGGAGAAGAGGAAAGCTTAGAAAAGAAGTAGTGAAGGGACTGAGCGTGTGTGTTCCATGAGCCTGGATGGGAGCCTGTGAGTGGGGAGGGCTGAAGGCTGTAATGTCACGTGTGGCAGGAGAAGTATCTCCAGACATTAGTCTGTGGTGTGTGAGTATGGATAGTGCTGGCTTACTCCCACAAAGGGTCTCCTAAGTCTAGTAATCCATACATGATCCCACCTGTTCCTCGCCAATCTATAATCTAAACAAACCTACTTTCTGCATGTTCTCCCAGAAGGTTGGTCACCAGATCTCCTTACCATCCTGGTTTCCATTATTTTCCTTCTGTGTTATTCATATTCCTCTTCCAGTGGGCACCTGCCTCAATCAGACAACATATTTCAGACAATTTTATGTCCTATTTTGTTCCTGAAGTTCATAAGATTATTCTGATTTCCTTGGAATTATCTGTGTTTGAGCTCAGCAATTTTAAATGGTTGACTATTTATTGATCTGAGCTGAACTGTGATCACATTTCATTTTCTGTGTCTCCTCCTTCTCTTGATTCTATTCGCATGACCAGTCCTAGGAGATGTTCACAAACAAATCACAGGATACAGTCAGCAGACAGGGGTTAACCACACTGTAATAAGAACTTTCTTTTAAAATAAATTGTGAAAGGATAATTTTCCTGAGAAATCTAAAATTCAAAATGAGAGACACCATCTGCCCATAAAGATCCCTCTGATTATACAGCTAATCCCGAGTATAAAGAAGGACTAGTATTTATTTGTTTTGTCTTCTTTTGTTGTCTTTTGCTCTTGGAGTTCTGGCATTATTTTCACTTTTTGCTAAATGAACAAGATTTTCTGTGATAAAATTCACCCCAGAATGAGATGAAGGTTGATGAGAATTCCCTGAACAGGATATCAGTCTTAAACCCAGCAGTTTTGACTTTACATTTTCATGGTATTTCCAAAGTAATAAATATGTTTTTCCTACAAAACATTTACTCATATTTCACAGAAACTAATTAAGATAAAAGTGTTATTAGAAAATAAGAATTTTGCATAAAATCATTTTATTTGAGCAAAAACATTGAGTAGTATTAGCAAATAGTACAGGAAACCACTCCCTAAATGCAGAGGGGTTTCCCCTGCTACAAGCTCTGACACAGCCATGCTTATCCAAGGGCCTCCTGAGCCGAATTCAAAGCATTTTTCCTGTGGGGGAAAAAACTAAAAGATACTTTCTAAATCTATAAACAACAAAGGACTCCCTTACCCTGAATATATAAAAACTCCCAGTGACAACAAAAAGAAACACAATTCAATAGAAAAACACACAGGAGACTTGAACTGGTACTTTGATATATCAAAATGGACAACAAATTTATGAGAAATTGTCAGCTCAAAAGGGATAAAATTCAGCTCCAAGGGCGAGTGAAGATGGAGGATAACAGAACCTCAGACTGCTCAGAAACATATATACTGGCACAATTATTTTGGAAAAATAACTGGCATTGATATACTAATATTGAACACATGTATGAATTACGATCTAACATTTTATTACTAACACATAACAAACAACACATGTACTTTTTATTACCAAAAGAAAAAACATGTACAATAATATTCATAGAAGCCTTATTCTAAGAAACCCCCAAATCTGAAAAAACAAATGAAATACTCATCCAAATTATAATATATAAATAAGTGCCTTTAGAGTGGAATACTGTAGTACAAAGGAACAATTATAATAAATAAATGAGTGCCTTTACAGTGGAATACTGTAGTACATAGGAACAATTGTAATATATAAATAGGTAGTACAAATGAACAAATCACCTACACATAGCAGCCTGAGCAATTCTCACCAAAATAATATTGAGAAAAGTAGCCAACGAACACAAAAAAGCACAAAAATGTATCAATGCTTTTAAAACCAATCAATGGTATTAAAATTCAAAATTAAGTGTAAAGTTTGTCTGGGACAGAGAAAGTGATGAATAAGGCAGGGCAAAAGGGGGACTTTTAGGATGCTGGTAACGTCCTATTTGGTGAGAGAAGGTGGGTACACAAGGGTGTTCATTATATGATCTTTCAGCAAGCTGTGTACTTGTTATTTATATATTTTGTATTCACGTTACTTTTTTTTTTTTTTAAGTTTATTGTGGTCTTCCCTTAAGGAAAAATGGGATAGATATTACATACATTGCTAGCTTGGATTGCTAAACTCCATCCCACTATGACAAATATTTATGGGAAAATATATTTCAATTCCTACAGTAATATGAGGAAGATGTCCCCCATTTTCCTTCAAGTTCTTCCTCATGATGGATGATGAAAGGGGCTTTGGAAACCTGGCAGGATAAGATCCAAGAGTTGATGAGAAGTGGTCTTTGAGGTGTGTCCTTATTTTTCTATCTAACCTAGAGAGAAACACACCCACTCCCAGCCTGGTCATCATACCCCCCTTTAGCATACTTATTATTTTAAATAATGTCATGTTTGGCTATTAATTTTATTTTCTTTTTTAAATCTAATTTTAATTTTATTTATTTTTTGTTTTGTTTTTGTTAAATCATAACTCTGTACATTAATACATTGATGGGGCTCAGTATACTGATGTGATATACAATGTGAAATGCTTACATTGAATTAACACACCCATCACAATTATATTGTTTTCTTAATAGTTTTGAAATGTACCATTGCCTCATGCACATTAGGTGAGGTCTGCCCCCAAACCCTCTCTCCTCTTCCTCCCCCACCTCTCCCCTCTCTGTCCTCTTCCCTTCTACATTCTGGACTATAGTTATAATTTTCTGTTCCTATGAATGTGTAGGTCTTGTTCAGCTTTCCCTACCCAACACACAGTCATGCTTCATAAATTTTTATCAAATAAATAGAGAAAAAATGAATAAAAAAGTGGAGTGAGGACTGCTGAAGGTTAAAAGATTTGAAGATAAGAGAGTAAGCTGGGCTGAGGGAAAAGGGACCAGCAGGTTAGAGAATAAAGGTGCCAAGTTTGGTCTCTTCTCCCTTTGCAATCAGTTTTGCTAAAACAGAACCTGCCCTGAATGGAGATGAACAATCAGGTATGAGATGAGGGATTAAATTTATTGCAGTGGAAGACAAATGAGAAACTGTGGGCTAAGGTGGGAAATTGTAAGGGATGTGTAGCCAAAAAAGGAACCCCTGTGCCTATTTTGGGCAATTTTTTTGAGGTAGTCATATTTTGAGATATTATAGGTCCCATGAGCAGGGTTTCACTCAGAGGAGACACTTTTCCTATGAATGACTGTGAAGGAGACTAAGGCATGCTTATGCTTACAGAGAAAAAAGAAAAAAAAAACAGTTTAAACAGATCTACAAGTGGATAAAGACAAGAGAAATGATCTTGAGGGAAAATAGAACAAGAGTCTATTCAGTTTACCAATACAATCTCATGGTAAAATTGAGCAGGGAGACCAGCTGAGAAGATGGCAGTGATCTCAAAGAAATGTGGATGTGGCTGTCTTGGTTAGACAGAAAAATTGGGAAGACCTGCAGGCCACTTCCTGCCCTTTACTCTTGATAGTGCAGTGGGGAGACTTATAGGACAGAGTTGGTGGGCCCAGGAAACTGACCTCTCCGTCACCTACAGGCTACTTCAGAGTCACTCCTCAGCCTGCAGCAACGTATCACTCCTCCTGATTGGTGGTGGGCAATTACCTTCTCTATATAATTTTTTGGGGGGAAAGAAATATCTACACTTTTATTTTCCTTTTAAACCTAGATCTAGGCTTGGCACCTGTAGCACAGTGGTTACGGTGCCAGCCCCATACACCAAGGCTGGCGGTTCAAACCTGGCCCAGGCCAGCTAAACAACAATGACAACTGCAACCAAAATAATAGCTGGACATGGTGAGTGCCAGTAATCCCAGCTACTTGGGAGGCTGAGGCAAGAGAATTGCTCAAGCCCAAGAGTTTGAGGTTGCTGTGAGCTGTGACTCCACAACACTGTACTAAGAGTGAAATAAAGAAACTCTGTCTTAAATAAGTAAATAAATGAAAATGAAAAAATAAAAATAAACACAGATTTACAGTGAAAACATGACATAAGAAAAGAGTAAAAGTCATTTAGCTCTACAAAAAATACTAAAAAATAAAGACAGAAAAACATACTGCCTCTCCCTTATAAAGTGTATTTTGAATCATTTCATTCTTGTCATAAATTGAAATTAGTTATGTTTTCCTGTGACAACGGTTATATGCAATTTTAATTCACACTAATTTTACTCTTGAGCTGTAGGCAATCATCACTGCAAACTCTGATGTGTTGTCTTCTGTTTTACACAGGAAAAACATTCACCAAGTTTTTTTTATCAAGGAAATACACTGAAAAGGAGCCCTCTCCTGTGCCTTATAAACATTTAGATGTTCTAACACTAATTCTGTATTCCTACCTATTATTGAAGTAGTAAGCAGTGACTGCCTTTCAAAGAACATTAATATCTGATAATCGTTTCCCCAGCCCCTCTTTAGAAGTTTTTAAGACTATTTTCACTCCTTTTAAAATTAATTTTTAATTAAAAATCATAACTATACATTTATGGGGTATGTGATGATTTCATATACAGCATAGAATGCTTAAATCAAACAGACTAACATAGCTATCCCCTCATTTACTTATTTTTTGTGGTAAGATGTTTAAAATTTACTCTTAGCTATTTTGAAATATACCCTTGCATTGTGCACATAGGTGAAAGCCCACCAAGAGTTTGCCAACCTCTGAGGCAGAAGGTGTTGAATAAAACGTCTCATTTTTCAAGCCAGTCAAGGATGGATTTTTTTTTTCTTCATTTTCCAAATTGTGGTCCTTGCTGTACTCACAAATTAGCGTGGCAGTCACCAAAGCTGCACCGGCGTCTGGAGAAATGATCTCATATTTTAAAAATATATATGACATGTGTGTGTATATATGTGCGTGTGCATACATGTACACATACATATAAATACTTGTGTGTATATATGTAATTTTACATATTACATGGCCAGTACAATTGTCTGTTCTTGTTTTAGCTGCCAAGTGAATATCAAAATGTTAAAGGTTACACTAAAGTTTATATTTAACATGGAACTTGAAAGCTCCAAATTTATTTAAACCATTTAGCATATAAATTTAATGTTTATTATTTATGAAGTGTGAAATCTTATATTGGACTCATATATTCCATATGTGAGTGAAAACCAACTCTCTGAAATATTTCTTAATAATTTGGAATGCTTATATATCTTGATTTATGCAGATATAAATATTTCATCCAATTGCATTCAATGTTTTAATCTCTTAAAGAAGTATCTCTTGCACATTTGAAACATATCTAACCTCAATTAACTTCTGTGTAAAACACACATGAAATATTTAAATCTTTGTATAATAAGAGTATATTAAATACCTCATTATTTTTTAGTATTGATCACATGTTAAAATATAAGTATTTTGGATATACTGGGCTAAATAAAAGATATTTTATCAAGATTAATTTCACCTGTCTATTAATTAGTGCCCTGGGGTTGTGGTAACAGATTAGCACAGACTCAATGGGCTAAAAAAAATATATTCTTTCAGAATTCTTGAGGCCAAAATTCCAAGTTCAATATCAGCCAGGTTCCTGCAGAGTTTTTTTCCAAGGGCTTAGAAAGGCTGGAAATATTATTCAACTCTCCAGTCTGCATACAATACCCAGGGGGGGTCTAACTAAGGAGAAGTGGAGAAGTCTTTCTAAAGGTTTAATCTCTTGCTTAGCTTTTTAAAGGAACATGTATGCAGAAACTCTGATTTCTTCTCCGATTTTAATAAGTACTTGCCATAGCTCCATCTATAAGGGCATTTTTCATATATCCTTCGGAATAATCCTACCATCCCAACCTAGAAATTTTAATGCGCCTTTGTGCAATCTTCCTAAAAATTGGCATATGAAAAATGTGACTCATTCTAGTACTATCTATTTGCAAGAGGTATTCTCTTCTGGAAAAATAAATTTATATCTGGAAGCTATTCAAATTCAAATTTCTACCAAATAGCCCTTCTGAAAAGAAGAAGATTGAAATTTGAAAAAAAAAAAAAAGAAAGAAAGAAAAAATTGACAGTGCATTATGTAAATTTGTTTTCAGGGTTTGAACAACAACAACAAATTAGTTCCTCAATATCCTTGATGACAGATTTTGCTATTTGCAGAAGAAGCTTCAGCTCACAATAAAAATATGTTATTTATGTTGAAGAGCTTTGATAAATTTGGAATAATGAATGCTAAGTTGCTTGGAATCAGCATTTAAACGTGAAAAATCCATAGCCTTAAAAGCTCGGGGACTGTTTAATTTACTACATTCAAATTTTGCCCACGGTCATGACTTCTTCACACACACAAAAGCAAGATAAACTACACAGACCAGTCTTCAATACACGAACAAGAACTATATTCATAGGTATCTTTTAATGAAAATGCAAGAGTGGAAACTCGAAATGAGGCTAATATTCTTATTAGAATGTTGTTTTCAAAATAAACTTTTCCATCTATCCTTCTGCACCTTCCTTATATAAAAGAACATTCCAGGGGGGCACTGGTGGCTCAGTGAGTAGCGCACTGGCCCCATATACCCAGGGTGGTGGGTTCAAACCCAGCCCCGGCCAAAATGCAACCAATAAATAAATGAATAAATGAATACACATTCCAGGCAGGTCTGGAGATGTTTGGAAACCGTTACCTAGTAACAAGTTCCCTGGTCAGTTTCTATGGATGAAACTTCGTCCAACTGGTGCTGGTATCACTTAAAAAAATAGCATATAGGGCAGTGCCTGTGGATAAAGGAGTAGGGCACCAGCCCCACATACTGGGGGTGGCAGGTTCAAGCCCGGCCCTGGCCAAAACTGCAAAAAATCAATCAATCAATCAATAAAATCACTTAAAAAAATAGCACATAGGAATTCCTGTAGCTGGTCTCGCAGCCACCATTCGATTCCTGAAAGGTTATTGTGAACAAACCACAGCTTGGATTGCAAAAGAAGAGTGATACGTTCTCCCTGACCTGGACATTTTGGTCCTAATGAAAAGTGATGTGTATTTAGGATTCCTTAATATTTTTGTTGGAAGATAAATCATATCAAATTGTCGCTGATTACAATTTTTTTTTTTAGTAAAAACATAACAGTTTTTCCGTTCAATAAAAACAATTTTCTGGATCTAGAAAGTGTTGACGGCCACCTAGCTTTGGGAACGCACACAACCTCAGCTTTGTGAATGCACGCAATCTCGTTAAATCATGCAGCCTGAAGTGGTTAAGATGGCAAATTTTATGGTTTGTACGTTTTACCACTGCAAGTTTTTAAGATGCATTTTACAGCCTGGTGACCATGATTGCACACTTCAAGATTGCAAAGAGCACATTTCATTTATTTATTATTTATTTGTTACAGATGAATATGAGGGTACAAACAATGCAGTTCCAAGGTTTGCATTTGTTAGTCACCCTCCCTGTTGTAACTGCGTCCTGCACCCAGGAGGTGCACTGTACACCCTTACCCTGTGCCCATTAGGTGGGAGCTCACTCATTCCACTTCCTCCTCCCCTCTCCACTGCCCCCCAGTTTTGGAATTGAATTGAGTTTTTTTTTTAATTGAGATAGAGTCTCAATTTGTCACCCTTGGTAAAGTGCTGTGATGTCATAGCTCACAGTAGCCTCAAACTCTTGGGGCTCAGGCAATTCTCTTGCCACAGACCCCCCTAGTAACTGGGACTACAGACACTCACCACAATGCCTGGCTATTTGTTTGTTTGTTTAGCAGGCCTGTGCTGGGTTCAAACCCACCAGCCCTGGAGCACTTGGCTGACACCCTAACCACTGACCACGGATATTCAGCCTGAACTGAATTTTTCTAAGAGCACATTTTATTTTATTTTATTTGAGACAGAGTCTCACTATGTCACCCTTGCTAGAGTGCCATGGTGTCACAGCTCACATCAACCTCAAACGCTTGGACTTGAGCAATTCTCTCGCCTCAGCCTCCCAGGCACCTGCCACAACACATGGGCTATTTTTTTGTTGCAGTTGTCATTGTTGTTTAGCTGTCCTAGGCCAGGACCTGCCAGCCTCGGTGTATGTGGTCGGTGCCCTACTTACTGAGCTACAGGCACTGAGCCTAAGAGTACACTTTAAATACTCTCTCTATAAAAATAATATACCTGTAAGGTGAAGGATACATTAACTAGCTTGATTTAGTCATTCCACTGTGTATAAACATTGTACATATATCCAAACACCACAGGTTACCCATTAAAAGAAGAAAAAAAATAGCCTCATTAATGAGAGTAATTATTGAATTATTTTACAATGCATGAAAACAGTTACACAAAATATATAGACATAATATTTTAGTGAATAGAATTCATCTTGTTAATTACCTTAATCAATTTCAGATTCAATCACCCACTGCCTGCCAACAAGAACTCAAAAATGTCGTCAGAAAAAATAAGAGTCCTAACGATCTCTCTCCGCTTCTCGCAACAAACAGGTAACTATTTCCCAGCCACACAAAAAGATGACCTTAAGTGCCAATTTTGTCTGCTCTTAAAGAAGACAAGCATAACTTGAGTCCTCCAACCTGCTCAGCATTTTTGGAACATTGCGTTTGCCCTGAGTCACTGCACAAATGCTACCATTCATTTCTGGGACACAGTCTAGAGAACAAACATTCTTCGATCTATCTGCAAAACCACCAAGAAGACTTTAAAACTAAAGAATGTGGCTGTCACCACTTGGACCCACACCAGCCACTGCCCAAGACGTGGCAGATATTCGTACCTATGTTGTTTGCATTGAATTCCAGCCCTTTCACATTCTTGATAAACAGCTGGAAAGAAATTAAAAAGATTGAGCAAACTTTGTAGTATTACATGCCATGCAGAGCGAGCCTTCTACAATATGCCGTGTTTGATACAGTGCCCAGCCCAGGCCTGCTAAACAGCAATGACAACTGCAATAACAACAACGAAAACTAGCCGGGCATTGTGTGGGGCACCTGTAGTCCTAGTAGTCCCAGCTACTTGGGAGGCTGAGGCAAGAGGATCACTTAAGCCCAAGAGTTATAGGTTGCTGTGAGCTGTGACAGCACAGCACTCGACCTAGAGTGATATAGTAACACTCTGTCTCAAAAAAAAAAATTAAAATAAAATAAAATATGCCGTGTTTGGTATTGAACTTACTATAAATGGAAACTAGGATTGTTTAATGGCTTGGTTACTTAGGAGGCATTTGGAAAAGTCAAAAAATCCCACACCATTAGTTATTCCACATTCAATTCACTAAAGCCTCACAAAAGGTAGCTATCTAATTACCATTAAGCATGGCAAGTCTATGTAGGGAAATGACAATTATCTCTCTGCAACATAATAGCCAACTTCTCTACAACGTAATATCCAACTTCCACCTGAGATCCCGTAACTCTAGAGTGTGTTGCCAGGGACTGTGGGAAGTATATTGCTGTGGGTGATTGAGCAAAATCTTGCAGAATATTACATAAAATGAAGAAAGAGGAAATTATTGTACACAAACACACATCCTGGCACAAATTCGCCAATCTTTCAGTGTGCTCAATTCCACATTGGGATACAATAGCCTTTTTTTAATCCTCTCTCTCTATTCTGTTTTGAAGTTGGATAATTAAGTTCTTGAACTTCTCATGGAAGGAAAAAGTGCTAAATACCTCATTCTTGAATATCACAAGGGGGTGAACAGATGGCCAAGGGGAGCGCTTCGATGGTAAGCATGCAAGTTCATTTTCTAGGAGGACTTCTGCAGAACTTCATTGTCAGACTTTCTAAGATGACAACTCCGATGGCCATTCAAGAAATTGCTTTGAAGGGTAAAGGAGGCTCTGGTATGAGTGTGCAGCTTCCCAAAGGAGCATCTGCATGGTGACTGCAGTGATATTCAGCAGGGAGGCATGTAGCACTTTTTCTATGATGACTTTGCAAACTCAGATCTGTATAAAACCTATGCATGTACTCAGATATGTATACAATGTATGCATGTACTCGGATATGTATACAATGTATTCATGTACTCGGATATGTATACAAGGTATGCATGTACTCAGACATGTATACAATGTATGCATGTACTCGGATATGTATACAATGTACTCAGATATGTATACAATGTATTCATGTACTTGGATATGTATACAGTGTACGCATGTACTCGGATACGTATTCATATACTCGGATATGTATACAATGTATGCATATACTCAGATATGTATACAGTGTACGCATGTACTCAGATATGTATACAGTGTACGCATGTACTCGGATATGTATACAATGTACTCAGATATGTATACAATGTATGCATGTACTCGAATATGTATTCATGTACTCGGATATGTATACAATGTATTCATGTACTCGGATATGTATACAATGTATGCATGTACTCAGATATGTATACAATGTATGCATGTACTCAGATATATATACAATGTACACATGTACTCTGATATGTATAAGATATATGCGTGAATGGTGATTAAGGCTTGGTGCTGTAGCGCAAGCAGCTAGGTGCCAGCCATATACACCGGAGCTGATGGGTTCAAAGCCAGCCCGGGCCTGCCAAATAACAATGACAACTACAATCAAAAAAATAGCCAGGCATTGTGGTGGGCACCTGTAGTCCCAGCTACTTGGGAGGCTGAAGCAAGAGAATCACTTAAGCCCAAAAGTTTGAGTTTGCTGTGAGCTGTGATGCCACAGAACTCTACCCAGGGCAACATAGTGAGACTCGGTCTGAAAAAAAAAAAAAGAATAGTGATTAAACCAAAACACATTTCCACTGGACATTAATATTTATTCATTTTCATTTTTTTTTTTTTTTTGCAGTTTTTGGCTTGGGCTGGGTTTGAACCTGCCACCTCTACTATGGGGCCAGCACCCTACTCCTTTGAGCCACAGGCGCCACCCTATTAATATTTATTTATTCATTTAAAAAAAATCTATAATCCTGGATACATATAACAATACAGTCTAATAAATAGACTCCATTTCAGTCTAAAAACAAGCTCCATTTCCTCGGTCAACTCTTAACACTCATCACGAGGGTAAATGGTGTGTGGGTGTGGTTTGACAAAACGTGAGATAAATTTTCATCAAAGGACATATTGTCCACGGACTCCTCAGATCATAAGAGGAAAAAAAAGGTAGGATCATACAGAAGTATAATCTTTGATAAGAATATAAATAGGTAGTTATGTCTGACATTGCCCATTCAAAAAGACAAAAACAAGTGTGGAGAAAAGGGAACACTTCTGTGCTGCTGGTGGGAATGCAAGTTAATATGTCCCTTGTGGAGAGAAGTTTGGAGAACACTTAGGGAGCTAAAAGTAGGCCTGCCGTTTGATCCTGCGATTCTTGTACTAGGTATATATCCAGGTGACCAAAAATCCTTTTACAACAAAGACATTTGCACAAAAAGTTCATTGCAGCCCAATTCATAATTGCCAAGTCATGGAAGCAGCCCACATGTCCATCAACCCACCAACAGATTAACGCTCTGTGGTATATGTACACCATGGAATACTATGCAGCCATAAAAAAGATGGAGACTTTTTCTCTTTTATGTTTACGTGGATGGAGCTGGGTCATATTCTTCTTAGTAATGTATCTCAAAAATGAAAGAAAAAAATATCCAATGTATTCAGTACTATTATGAAATCAATATATAATCACCCACACTTTCTTAGGAAAAATAAAACACAATAGCCCAGAAAGAAGGAGAAAAGAAGAGGGAAAAGAGAGGGGAGGGGGAAGACTGGGTTGAGGGAGGGTAATTGGTAGGTCCAAACCTATTATTGCATTTTGCAAGGGTATATGCAAATAGGGTATATGCAAATAGGGCATATGCAAATAGGGCATATGAAATAGTGTACCTATTGGTGCATTTTGCAAGGGTATATGTCAAATCTATAAAGAATAGAGTATAAATTGGGCTGGGTTTATACTAATTGCAAAATTGCTAAGTGAAGGCTATGTTAAGTAAATTAAATAAGTGAAGGCTATGTTAACCAGTTTGATGTAAGCATTCCAAATTGTATATCAAATGAGCACATTGTACACCATAAATGCGGTAATGTACATAGTTACGATCTAATAAAAAGAAAGTTATACCCTGTTTATCCTCATGCAACAGAAATGTAGCCCTATTTTTAAATTCATGGCCTGTTCCTGATCTCATTCAACACTTTATTTCACCTTTTTTTCAAACATACAATATTTTTAATTTAATTCACGTACATTCATTAATCAATAACATATTGACTGGCTTACTTTGTAACTCTTCCTGCTTACAAAGGAAATTGCCTATGTAAATACTTTATCAAGCAAATGATACAGAAACTTAGCCAAGCAGAGCTATAGCCAGGCTCAATTAGGAGTCATTAGTTGTAGAGAATTGCTAGAGAACCCAAAACTTCTTTATATAGGAAGCTTGTAGAGGAAAGCAGTGTTAGTTACCATCATCCAAATATATATCATACAGAAGGTGCCAAAACATGTAC
The DNA here is from genome assembly GCA_963573935.1 of Arctocebus calabarensis. NCBI lineage: Eukaryota > Metazoa > Chordata > Mammalia > Primates > Lorisidae > Arctocebus > Arctocebus calabarensis. Next base: position 20,226 of record CAUYON010166790.1, read on the forward strand.
ATAGAGTTTAAGAAAGGAAAAGAATTATTACATTTGTAAAACTCAAGTCACTTTTGACTTGTGCAATTATAAGACCTGCTCAGTGAGATTTGTATCCATTTTTGTTACCTGTATTCATTGATTATTATTATAATTTTGAAACTTTTGTTTTCCTTTCTGAAAATGTGGATACATTTTCAGGCACCTCTAAGTGTGAGTGTGTGTGTGTAACACACAACACATATATTCTTCTTGTAAATGATATGTGTTACATATAAATATATTATATATCAATCTTAGCAATTTTGCAATTAGTAACTAAAATCTACTCATTTGAAAGAATAGTCGCAGGATAATAAAAGAAGGCAGGTGTTTGTAAAAAATCACAACATGGGCAACTTGTCAGGAAATCCCCGTGAAATTCTGGAATTTGAATTTTGCATATGTAAACCGGTGTAATTTTAATATTATATTTGCCCTGTAGATTATGGCTGAGATGATAAATCCATAAGAACATGAAATGATTTGCCGAGGATCTCAGTGTGGATTTTGGCTTTTCCTGTGGGCAAGGTGATATGCCAACAGAATAATTACACTTATTAAACTGAGCATTTTTCTGCAAAAACTTTGGGCAATTAGTGGGCAGGTGAGTCTAAGATACAGAGCCCTGGGCTACTTGATAAACATTTTTCCCCACTCCTTATTCCAGAAGGGAAGAAGCTCAGAGCTACCATCCCTCTAATTTTTAGCTGTTAGTCACTTGGACATTTTTATGAAGAAGGTGAGCTCAGCTGAGGGCTTTAGACACCCTTGGATTTCCAAACGTGTGTCCGGGTGAATTTTCCTTATTGAAATTCCTTTCCACACCTACGTGAAAGAACCTTCCATCTCTGAGAAAGGAGTTTGGAAGGAAATTAATCTTAGAACCATCGGTGCTGGGAGGCATTTCACAGAACTCAGAAGACGGTTTTCTAAACATCTGAGCAATTTATATTTATCGCCGTATTTAGAAAATACGTCATTGATGAACGGCATCGATGAGTGATTTGATGGTTCCAAGGAAAACAGACTTTCTAAGAGGCTTCAATATGAAAATCGAGTTAGCACTCATAAAAGTGTCTACTCACAGGACATTACAGCTTTTGCCTGCCATCTTTTCTACGAAGTGTATTATATTAACAGTTAGTGCCAAATATTCAGGTGAACCGAAACTCACAACTAGAAAATCCCTCTTTTCACCTGTCACGATAGTTTACTGTAAAGCCCAGGATCCCCTGGTAATTTTCACGTTCTTTTCTTCCCATGTCACTTTTTACCTGGTGACTTTAGCTTCTGGGAGGTTAGTGGGAAATTGTGAGTCCTCTTCCCTAGAGATTAAACAAACCACCTCCCCCACCCAACAAATTTCCAGATATGCTGTGTTTCTGAGAACAGAAAGTACAGCCCACAAAAGAAATTGCAAATTTTTCTGATGCCTCAACTTAAAAAAAAATAGTGCAACATGTTTGGAAGAGCGAAATTGACATGTTATGACATATTTCAACATACGCAGCTTTTTCATCCTTTGTGATAACATTGAAAGATATATACTACACAATCTTACCCTTGTGGTTGCAGTCCATGAGTGATAAAGAGAATGTACGTTGAAATCCTCAGAAAATGCATGAGTTGTTTTTCTTCTGATAAATGGGGTTAGATTGGGAATGCACACAGCCTCTTACATCGGCAGTTATTTAAAAGAAAAGCAATCTCTTTCTATAAATGTGTGTTTGTAAATTGAGGGCCACTGTGCCTTCGTTGTGTCCGCTGGGACGGGGTCAGGTCACTGGTTTCCTGAAGCCGTCTCCACGCCTGCCGGTTGCAGGCAGAATCTGAACGTGCCCAGGGCGAACTCACTAAACGTTTCCATCTGTGGTTGATAAAAGGCGTTTAGAAGCCAGCGCTCACAGACGCCCGTGTAATTTGTCAATGATTCATTGCAGTGACAGGCAGGGTTGCTGTGTTGCTGGGTTAATATAAGAGCGGGCAAATCCCTGGTACTGAGTTATTTTTTTTATCATGAATTTTATTGGAATCCACATCAGAAACAGAACATTAGAAACCTCCAAGGCAAGGTGGGCAGGTGGGCCTTTGCAACCCCTGTTTGTAAACGCTGTCTATTTCTCTCTCTCTCTCTGCAGGAAAATGAAACCAGGGGTGAATCCTGACGACACCTCTGGACCCATGTTTGCCTGGAGGTATTTGTCATTTAGGTGGCCAATACAGGGTATTCTTCTCCATTTTAGCACCAAAAAGTTGAAATATGGGATTCTCTTTCATCATGAAGCCACCACCTTCCTGGGAGGACAAGGAAACTCTTTTTCCTATCCCCTCTAGACCTCTATGAAAAAGACACTACTAACAGAAAAGTAGCCACATCATTGTTCCAGGACACTTTTTTTTTTTTTTTTTTGCAGACAGAGTCTCACTATGTCATTCTTGGTAGAGTGCTGTGGCATCCCAGCTCACAGCAACTTCCAACTCCTGGGCTTAAGTAATTCTCTTGCCTCAGCCTCCCTAGTAGCGGGGACCACAGGCGCCCACCACAAGCCCACCTATTTTTTGGTTGTAGTTGTCATTGTTGTGTGGCAGGCCCAGGCTGGGTTCGAACCCGCCAGCCCGGGTGTATGTAGCTGGCACCCTTAGCTGCTGAGCTACAGGCACCGAGCCAGGAGAATCCCAATTTTCACATGTCCTGACTAACACGCATTTTCTTTCTTACTGACTATTGCCACTCCGATATGTACACTTAATAGAAACCCATTTCAACTTAACTACTTACAACAACTTAAATAGAAGACTAGCTTGGTCTTAAGACGCTGTTTAAAAACCTGAAACGTATTTGAAGGGTCAGGAGAAAACTTCTAAATACGGATCAAAAATGTTTTCACATAGTAAAGGAGAAAATCTCATGAATGTTATGTCAATCAGGTTGATAAAAATATCTCAGATTGTATGCGAAGTCCGCACACTGGACCCCATGATTGAACTAATGTACACAGCTATGATTCAATAAAAATAAATAAATTAATTAATTAATTAAAAGTATAAATCCAAAAAAAAAAAAAACCTGAAACGTTTCCTGTAATTTTTTTTTAAATTGCAGCAAACACAAACCAGTAAATGAAGTGCAGCTTTAGAACTACAATTGGATGAGTTCTCAAACTTAATGGTTTGACTATACAATAATAGCTCTGATGGCCTTTCCAGAAAAAGAGTTGAAAAATTCCTTTGAAGGGTGGATTAGGCATCAACATCAGTGCACAGCTTTCCAAGGGGACTATTTCAAAGGTGACTGTAGTGATATTCAGCCATGAGGGGTGCAGCACTTTTTCTGGGATGAGTTCAAGAACTTAATTGTTCAAACTTGTATACAGTTTGACAGACATGTACAGAAAGAGATTTCTTTTTTTTTTTAAGAGACAAGAGTCTCACTTTGTTGCCCTCTGTAGAGTGCTGTTGCATCACTGCTCACAGCAACCTCCAGCTGTTGGGCTTAGGCAATTCTCTTGCCTCAACCTCCCAAGTAGCTGGAACCACAGGCACCTGCCACAACACCCAGCTATTTTTTTGTTTCACTTTAGCAGGGGCCGGGTTTGAACCTGCCACCTTCATTCTATGGGGCCAGTGCCCTACTCACTGAGCATGGGCACTGCCCTAGAAAGAGATTTCTTATGGGGGATTGGCTCATAAGACTATGGCGGCTGAGATGTCCTACCATTTGGAGACCTAGCAAAGTTTGCACTGTAGGAAATCGGATGGCCTCAGGACTGGTGGGGTTCCTCAGCAAGAGCAGGAGAAGATGGCTACACCATATGAATCAGACACTTAATTTTCCTTTCCTGCTGCTTGTTCTACTTAGAAAAACTTAATAATACCCTTCCACACATACTTTCCCACACATGTTTATGAGGGTGAATCTTTACTCATCAACAAGTACAAGTGCTAAAATCTCTCAGAAACAACTGCATGGACACACACAAAAATAGTGTTTTACCAGATATCGGGCGAATCCCTTAACCCACTCAAGTTCATACATAAAATTAACCAGCATGGTACATATCTCCTACAGTTATTTAACTATTAGATATTATTTCATTTATCTATGCACACCTAATAATCTCAGTCAGTTTCTAATGTTCAATCTGTGATGAGTTACTTCTAATGCTTTTTGGGAGTATGCAGGCAGAATGGTGAAATTTTTACTGCAAAGTTTTGTCCAGTATGAAAGTACACCTGGTTCATTTATGCAACTATTTTTTCCCTCTGAGATATTATGTTCATTTGAACACACCCAGGTGGCGGTCATCTAATTTGTATTTGTGCAAAGCACAGGACGCAAATGCATTTTGGTTTTGTTTTTTGGACGCAAATGCACTTTTTCTGTACACCTGAGTTGAAGGTAGTAGCTTCCTCTGGGAGGTGATATTTTAAGCCTGCTTCCTTTTATGAGTCTCACGGTGAAAAAACATAAAACAGCCTGCACCAAATACTTTATAGCACCCCCTTAAATCATTGCCAAGTTCCATTCTCTAGGCGGCATAAATTCCATTTAATCTACTCATGATGTTTGACTGGTTGCAGGCCAGTTAGCCCAAGAGATTTCTAGCCCTTCATGGAAAGCACCTTTCTGGGTAAGGACCTCTTTCCAAAATATTTTTAGAAATGACAGAACTAAAGAATATATATATTTTTAATCTTCACATACTAGTCAGTCGCCTTTTTTTGAATGCACCAACCGACCTTTGCACTATGCATGCCCAAGTTTATTTAGTTTTGTTTTGTTTTTTAGTTGATGCCAAGGTCCAGAAACATTAAATAATGTGCACATCTCGTGAAGAGCGAAGCAGGATTCAAACACAGGAGAAGGTAACTTACGCCTACATACTAATTGTAATCCTGATCCTAGCACTTAGGCCCTCGGAGTTGGTCTTGATTTACCCCACACGTCAAGGACAAGAAAAGGAAACCAATATATAATCAACCATGCTTCCATAAGAAAGCTATAACCCAACCACAGCTCAAGATGAAGGGGGGAGAGAAGGGGGAGGGGAGGGAAAGTGGAGGGTGGGCGGAGGGAGGGTAATTTGTTGGACCACACTTAACAGCGCATTTTATAAGGGTACATATCAAATCTATGAAGTGTAGAGTATAAATGTCTTAACACAATAAGAAAGTGCGGTGAAGGCTGTGTTAAATAGTTTGTTGTTAAGTATTTCAAATTGTATATAAAAGCAGCACATTGTACCCCATAAATGCATCAATATGCACAGCTATGATTTAAATACAAAAAAAGAGAATATTTTCAAGGTCAAGTCCAGGTGTAGTGGGAGAAGGAATATACAATTCTCCCAGGCTAATTTGTGTGGCTTTAGGGAAGACATTAAATCCGTAAGGCAGATTTTTTTCCTGCCTTCTTCTCACTTTTTTTCTTGGGCTTCTGTTGCTCATTGTTTGTTGCTTCCAAGTTCACAGTGTAAGCTACTGGATTTTTATTCTTTCTCGATTTCTCATAAGTGTTTCTAATATGGACATTCTCCCTTGCCTACCGCTTTTGCTAACCTTGGAGATGTACACAAGAACTTATCTTTAATGCCAGTTTCTAATTGAGTAAAATTATAGCTACAGTTCTGACTTAATTATTGACCGAAATATTTACTGGGAAGAATGCTATTTAACTCCCAATGCAGAACTTGTATTATTTTTACATTTTTTCCTATGCTGGAAATATGTAATTGTATTATGTTATGACTACTAGCATGAACTTCTTTTTCTTATTGTTTTTTGCATTTGTTGGCTGGGGCCTGGTTTGAACCCGCCACCTTTGGCATATGAGGCGGGCGCCCTACTCCTTGAGCCACAATTGCCGCCCATGTATTTATTTTTCTCAGTGTGAGGTTACAGATAAACGTTGATGACTATGGATTTTTTTTTTTTTTTGGTCTTAATGCACGGGAAAGATACAGGCACACAGAAAAGTAACATTAACTTGTTGAGTATCTGTCTCCCACCCAATTATAATTTTGTCCACACTGACTGTAAAGAGTAAGATGAAAATCTCTGAAATCTTTCATGATCCGCCTTTAACCACTTGAACCCCAAGATAATCAGAAGCCTTTCTTCTTCCCTATCTTTGGGGTAACTTTGGGATGCAAATTCCCCCTCCTCCGTTTGACGTACCAATAGTAATTTACACATAAAGTCTGCCTCTCGATCCCATTTGCTAATGAATAAATATTTGATGGAATTAAAGGCAGATTTCTGATGGAAACATCTGTGGTCCTATTGACCTTTTAGTTTAGAAATATCTCCACTATGGAAAAAACAGCTTGAAAGTTCTTCAAAAACCTGAAAATAGAACTACCATATGATCTAGAAATGCCACTACTGAGATACAGAAAGGAAATCAGTATACCAAATAGAAATTTTCTTTTCTTTTTTCTTTTTTTTTTTTTTTTTTGCAGTTTTTGGCCAGGGCTGGCTTTGAACCCGCCACCTCCAGCATATGGGGCCGGCGCCCTACTCCTTTGAGCCACAGGTGCCACCCTCAAAGAGAAATTTTCATTCCAATTTCTCCTTGCCTTTCACAATACTCAAGATACAGAATCAACCTAAGTATTCATCAAAATATGAACCGCTCAGAAAAATGTGGTGCACCTGTAATCATGGAATACTATTCTGCATAAAAATTAATGCCATCCTGTTATTTGCAACAACTTCAATGGAACAGGGATCATTATGTTAAGTGATATTAGCCAGGCGTGGAAAGGCAAAAAGATTGCATGTTCTCACTCATCTGCCAGAGTTAAAAAATTGGCTCTCACAGAGGTCGAGAGGAGGATGGTGGTTACCAGAGGCTACAAAGAGAGGTTACTAAAGGCTGCAAAAAAGATAGTCAAATAGAAAGTACCAGTTCTAGGGACAGCATAATTACCAATAATTTACGGTATAGTTCAAAATAACTAGGCAGGGTGGGTGGCCCCTGTGGCTCAAAGGAGTAGGGTGCCGGCCCCATATACTGGAGGTGACGGGTTCAAACCCGGTCCTGGCCAAAACAGCTAGACAGGATATAGTGACTTATTTCTGTAATCCTAGTACTCTGAGAGGCCAAGGCAGTGGATGGCCTCAGTTCAGGAGTTCCAGACCAGCCTGAGCAAGAGTGAGCCCCCGTTTGTGCTAAAAACAGAAAAAGTAGCCTGGGTGTTGTGGCGAGCACCTGTCGCCCCAGCTACTTGGAGGCTGAGGCAAGAGGATCTTCAGCCCAATATTCTGAGGGTGCTTTGAGCTGTGCTGAGGCCACAGCATTCTACCCGAGGCGACAGAGTGAGACTCTGTCTCTAAATAAATAAATAAGAATTGTAATATTTACTAATGAAGAAAAATGCTTGATATGCTCACTACCTGATTTGATCTTTACACATTGTATATGTGTCTCAAAATATCACATGTACCCCCCCCAATATGCACAACTAAGGTTTCTCGACAAAAATGAAAATGCAAAGAAATTTACCACTTAGCGAGCACACTCTGAGTGCGTCTTCTCCCAAGTTCTGCGTGGAACACGCACCCAATCACTCTCCTAAGGGCACATGTGGTTTTTCTCTGACTTCTGCTGGGCAAAACATTAGCATTGAATTGTGGCCGGCATCCCCCATAAATGCTAAATATATTTATTTCTTAAAATATCAAAATACTGTCCTATTTCGTGCTCCTGAATTCAGCCCGAATTCTCTCTAATTCATCTCCTCCATTGGTGCAACCATCACTGAATTCAACCGGTTTATCTCAACAACTCAGAGACTGCCGTCCTGAGGGGCATCCCAGGACCCTCCAACTCTTGGGCTTCAGCGATTCTCTTGCCTCCGCCTTCTGAATAGCTGGGAGAACAGGTGCCCGCCACAACGCCAGCTATTTTTTTTGTTGTGGTTGTCATTGTTGTTTAGCTGGCCCGGGCTGGGTTCGAACTGAGCTATGGGTGCCAAAGGCAAGATGGGTCACTTTTAAACCAGGATTTCCTAAGGAAAATAATATTTCATATTAAACACTCCTCAGAGTTTTTGCAAGTAATTTGTGTAGTATAAGATGTGTAATTTTTTGTGCGCAGAGGTGTGGAACTTTTGATAAATTTGTGCACCCTGGACTCACAACTCACGTGAAGATACAGAATAGGTCCACACCCCTAAAATATCCATCTTACCCTTTCTTCATCCTTAGTCTTGGTAGCTGCTGATGTGAGGGTTTGTTTGGGAAGGCTGTATCCTTGGGTGTATCCGAAGCCTAGCTCGGAATCTGATGTCTTCCTCTGAATACATTTGAGAGTCCTTCATATTTTGGCCTGTGTATATATAGTTCCTATTTTTTACGTATACATGTGTTTATTAGGTTTATATAGTTCTTTAAAAAAAAATTTTGTCACGGAGCTATATTATTTTGCATGAGTGCCACAATCTTTGTATCTATTCCCAATTGATTTTCATTCAAGAGCTTCCAACTGTGGGTGATTCTAAACACAGCAAGTTTATATATACATTTTTTCATTCACATAGATAGTTAACATTGCCAGACCATATCATTGACTTTCCATGACGTGGGAAATTTTCTGCAGAAAGCTCTGTATGCAATACCATTTAGAATATTAAGGAAGATAAAAAGAAAAGAAGGAAAGAAATCTCAGAGGGAGATGCAAGCAGGATGGCAATTATCAATATTTAATAGTTTCTTTCAAAATATTTTCTACTTTCCAAAGCACTTGGGGAGAACGGGAAGTAAAAATACTCTCTAGTTAGCAAAGTGAATTTCTTAATATATGTACAAGTGGAAGAGTAATCCCTTTGCAATCATATTTTCATGTAACAGCTGAAATATTTAATAGGTATTAGAGGCAGGAATAATGGTTATAATTTCCACAACCAAATGAGACGCTTCTCATATCATTTTAACATCCTGCTTGTGTGCCTAACTATGACAATTGAATCCAACAATTTCCAGATCCCTTGTCATTTAACTTAGATGGTACTGTAGGAGCCTGAGCACAGGCTTATAGAAGCGGCCACCATTTGTTGAGGGAGGTGCTGGGAGTGAGACAATCTCCCAGCCGGCAGGGAGATGGTTTTGCAGCCCAGAGACAAGCCTCAAACCACTGCAGGTGTTAATGAGATAAGATCAGTTGCCCATTAGCAAGCAGGTGTTATTCTTTGGACATTTGTCGTGCAACAGGGTGGGAGTCGAGCTGTGGGGGAAAAGCACGCATTGATCATTAAGCTCATAGCTCCAGTATATGGGCCCACACACCTGTTGTATAATGCTTCAATAAAAGGCCACAACAGAGGTTACTTAGGGCTCTCCCTAGAATGTCGGGAAGCCCACCTCTTGCAGGCTTGACCTTCTATCCGTGTCCCAGATGTTTTTATTCACCTGGGGATGGTGTACCCATAGCACACACTGACAATGTACCACTCCCTCTCTTTCTTGCATCAGTGATTAATTTCTCACCCATGGGAAGTGCTCTGCACACCTCAGAAAAGAATCCTGAAGAGAGGAAATTTCTAATTCCTTGGAGAGATTCTTCTTACTGCCAGTGGAATACAGATGCAACAGCTGGAGCATCAGCAGCATTTTTGAACACACTTGGTGGAGATTATGTATTGAGGTTTGTAAAGCAACAGGACAAAAGAAACTGGGATACAGATGCAATAGCTGGAGCATCAGCTGCATTTTTGGACATACTTGGTGGAGGTTATGTATTGAGGTTAGTAAAGCAACAGGACAAAAGAAACTGGGCTAGAGATGCAATGGCTGGAGCATCAGCAGCATTTTTGGACACACTTGGTGGAGATTATGTATTGAGGTTAGTCAAGCAACAGGACTAAAGAAACTGGGTTCCTTGTGCTATTAGGATTTTTTTTTATCTCTTGCAGTCAACAATATTTTTGGTGAATACACTATTCGACTGTATAAATTCTTGAATAGCTTTTTATCACTTTGGAGGTAAAGGGTATCTAAAGAATTTTGTAATCTGTCTCATACTCCCTTTTCTACAAGCAACTCTCAGCACTCTCCTCCCTCATTGTAGCTATCATGATCATATCAAATTTATTTCAATCCCTGACATGCAATTTATTCTTTCCCAATGGGGTGTGCTGTATAACCTTACATTGTGCACTTTAGGTGAGAGCTCACCAATCCATCCTCTCCCTCCCTGCTTCCCACTTGAATTTAATTTAATTGTATGGGCTTGTAATTGTTCATTTATTGGTTTCATGTTAGAATTGAGTACAGTGGATATTGGCTTTTCCATTTTTGTAATACTTTACTAAGAAGACTATGTTTCAACTCTATTCACATAAATACAAAAGATTTAAAGTCTCAGCTTGGCGCCTGTGGTTATGATGCCAGCCATGAGGCTGTTGGGTTCAAATCTGGCCAGGGTCAACTCAACAACAAAGTCAACTGCAACAAAAAATAGCCAGGCATTGTGGCAGGCGCCTGTAGTCCCAACTACTTGGGAGGCTGAAGGTAAATTGTGGTACATGTATACCATGGAATACTATGCAGCCTTAAAGAAAGATGGAGACTTTACCTCTTTCATGATTACATGGATGGAGCTGGAACATATTCTTCTTAGCAGAGAATCTCAAGAATGGAAGAAAACGTATCCAATATACTCAGCCCTACTATGAAGCTAATTTATAGCTTTCATATGAAGGTGATAACCCAATTATAGCACAAGAATATGGGGAAAGGGGCAAGGGAGGGGACAGAAGGGGGGAGGATGGGTGGAGGGAGGGTAATTGGTGGGACCACACCTACGGTGCATCTTAGAAGGGTACAGGTGAAACTTACTGAATGCAGAAAATAAAGGTTTTAACACAATAACTAAGAAAATGCCATGAAGGCTATGTTAACCAGAGTGATCAAAATATTTCAGATTGTATATGAAACCAGCACCTTGTACCTCATGATTGCATTCATGTACACAGCTATGATTTAATAAAAAAAAAAAATTGTAGCTCAAGTGGCTAAGGCGCCAGCCATATGCACCAGACCTGGCATGTTCAAATCCAGCCTGGGCCCACCAAACAACAACGACAACTATAACAAAAAAATAGCTGGGCACCTGTAGTCCCAGGTACTTGGAAGGCTGAGGCAAGAGAATCACTTGATCACTTGAGCCCAAGAGTTGGGGGTTGCTCTGAGCTGTGACGCCACGGCACTCTATGCAGTGTGACAACTTAAGGCTCTGTCTCAAAAAAAAAAAAAAAGGAACAATAATTACGATACACCCTATGTTTTCTTTATTATATTGTGAAGTACCTTATTGTATTAGTCATCTGGGGCTGTCATAAGCAAGCCCTACACACTGGACAGTTTAAACCACAGAACTTTCTTCTCTCAGGTCCTAGAGGCTGGTCGTCTAAGATAAGGGGTTAGCATTTCAGTGGATGGATTGTGGGGGCACACAAGTAAGCCCACAAGCCCTGTCTGCTCATACTCTAATACTGCAATGACAACTTCTCTAAATATCAAGAAATGAAGGGAGACTTTGTGAGTTAAGAAAGCATGAATAGTCTTTATTTTATTTATTTATTTATGTCTCTCTATGTCACCCTAGGTAGAGTGCAGTGGCGTCACAGCTCACAGCAACCTCAAACTCTTGGGCTTAAGTGATTCTCTTGCCTCAGCTTCCCACGTACCAGGGACTACAGGCACCTGCCACGATGCCTGGCTATGTTTTTGTTGCAGTTGGCACGGTGTTTAGCTGGCCCAGGCCAGTTTCGAACCCCCTACCTTTGGATCATGTGGCTGGTGCCATAATGACTGTGCTACAGGCACAATAAAAAATATTCTTTATTTTTAAAAGTTTACTCAGGGCCAGGCATGGTGGCTCACACCTGTAATCCCAGCCCTCTGGGAGGCCAAGGCAGGTGGATTGCCCGAGCTCAGGAGTACAAGACCAATCTCAACAAGGCTGAGGTCCTGTTTCTACTAAAAGTAGAGAAATTATCCAGGCATGGTGATGGGAGCCTATAGTCCCAGTTACTTGGGAGGCTGAGGCACGAGGATCATTTGAGGACAGGAGTTTGAGGCTGCTGTGGGCTGTGATGATGCCACAGCAATCTATGGAGAGTGACAGAGCGTCACTATGTCTCAAAACAAAACAAAACAAAATAAAATTTAGTCCTGCACATAGTAAATATAAGATTGTGTCAGAAGAAAGAAGAATTGCAGTTATTCAAGACTGGGAATCATGGCAGAAAGAGAGAATGGGGTCAGCTTGGTTAATACATATAAATTCCTATGGAGGAAAGAGGAACAATTCCTAGTGTTCTATAGCACTGTACGGTGAAGATAATTAACAATAATTTATTATATCTTTTCAAAGCCAGAAAACAGGATTCTGAATGTTCCCAACACAAAAAACTGATAGCTATTTGGGGGGGATAACTATGATTATTCTGATTTGATTATTACACATCGTGTGTGTATATGGAAATACCACCCTCTGCCTCATAAATACAAACAGTGCAATTACTATGTGTCAACTAAACATAAAAGGAAAAAGAAAGAGTCGTGTCTCAGAGTTAAAGACACATGTTGGTAAGCAGGGTTTCATTTTACAGTGTACAGTGTACCTGAGTGCTGTATTCTGAAAAGCTTGTCTCACTCCCTACACACGTAGCTTCTTCTTTTTCTAATTTTCCTGCATTTTTTGTCTTTGCTGTCACTTTCTCTTTTTGTTCTCAGCAAGTTAGCGGAGAATGGAGCTGTGATTTATCACGGAGGATGAGTGTTGAAGTCAGAATCTAGGTTCCCGTCTGGAATGAACCACAGATGTGCTCATGACAACACAGATCCCCTAACACCTGCTGCCCCATGGCAGGCAGAGACCCTCCTTGCTCTAGTTTCAGAAAGATGATGCCCTTGCTTTTGGACTATTTATTCCTTACAGAGACAAGTGCACTTGTTTCAATATTGCCTTCAGCCTCTTCTAGTTAAATTCACAATCATGCCACTTCCCCAGTCAATAATTCCATCTGATTTTCTATAAAGAACACTGAGCTGCCTTCCGGAGAGTCAGCTTGAGGCTCAGATTGTGCATCAATTCTAGGAAGATGCTGTGTTTTCTTGCAGGTTTTTATCCTTCTGAATTCTCAGCCACCTTCAGCCTCCTCCACCTGGGTACTTAGGGAATTCTGCATTTACCCTTGGACATATCCAGCAGAATTTCAACTCTGACAGCCGAGAGGAGTTCTCGAATCTTGCACAAGCATCTCTGCTTGGAAACGTCTGCGGAGGGTTTAACTGGGCACAAGACAAAGAAAATCTTCAGCGAGGGAGAGACAGCGACATCTCTGAATCTCCAAAATGTGGTCTGCACTGAAAAGATTAGAAAAAGGGAGAGAAAGAGAAATACACAGAAATAGAACTTACATGCTTTCGGAGTCGAAAAGACAAAGGTTGTCATTTAAGCGACTGTTCAACCTTAAAAAAAAAAATGAGCTCCTCACTGAGTTTTTTCATCTATTAAAGAAGGAAGGTAGTAAAAGGTGTGGCAATGTCACAGATTTATATTTCACAGAAGTATAGCAGATAAGGACATAAAAAACCCTAAGTGTTGTCTAAATGGAAGTTAGTGTTAAAAAATCAGGCAGAGACTACTGAATTTCACAAAATGCGTAATGATCTAGAATGTTTATGAAGAAGAACGGCCTCGTGCATTATAAAATAATTAATACAGCTGAGAAAATTATAAACCCATTCTTCTCATCCCTTCTGAGAAGACTGAGACGCTCTCTGTGAAAGATAATTTTTATTGTATATTTTCTTGCAGTTTTTGGCTGGGGCTGGGTTTGAACCCGCCACCTTCGGCATATGGGGCTGGCGCCCTACTCCTTTGAGCCACAGGTGCTGCCCTGAAAGATAATGTTTAATCTAGTGAGGAGTCTGTATTCTAATCTCCCTTCTTCTGACGCCCCTCACACCTTAATAAACATCCCTACAAACAAACTATACCTTATTCCCTTTCCACTATGCCATTTGTTTCCTTTCAGGGTCCCAAATGTTTAATTTCCCAATCTAAGTTTATGAGAACATTATAACCCACACTAAAAACATTTTTTAAGTAAAACAAAGTAGACATAACTTAACCAGAGTCTTATTAAGAAATCGATAGCAAATTTACTCTTGAGCGTGGAAACAAATATTTTCAAGGAAAGTGGTACATTAGATGAGTGAAGTAGTTCATTCCTATAATCCCAGCAATTTTGGAGGCCGAGGGGAGGGCATCTCTTGGCTAGTCTGGGCAACACAGTGAGACCCCATCTCTACAAAAAAATTAAAAAACAGTGGTGCCTGTGGTTGAATGGGTAGGGTGCCAGGCCCATATACCGAGGGTGGTGGGTTCAATCCCAGCCAAAGTGCAACAACAACAACAAAAAACTAGCCAGGTGTTGTGGTGGGCACCTGTAGTCCCAGTTACTTGGGAGACTGAGGCAGGAGAATCGCCTTAGCCCAGGAGTTGGAGGTTGCTGTGAGCTGTGATGCCACCACACTCTACAGAGGGTGACAAAGTAAGATTCTGCCTACCCCCCAAAAGAAAGCAAATTGAGTTTAGCTAGCTAATAAAAAATTGTACACTAATTGGGTTCATTTTAGGAATCTTAGAATATTTGATAAGTAGAAAATATAAAATTGAGACCTACCATATTAACAGATTAAAGGAAAAGAGTCAAAATTCTAAAAAGGATTCAATAAATGCTAAAAATTTGTCATGACTTTGAAAGAACTACCAGTCAACCTATATATAAATACATATTTTTATTATTATTTTTTTTCACTCTTTCTCGGGCTGGTCTCAAACTCCTGAGCTCACGTAATCCTCTCTCCTCAGCATCCTAGAGAGCTAAGATTACATGTGTGAGCCACCACACTCGCTCAAGTTTTCATATATTTTAAACATTCATCTTCTTCTCCCCACTGGCTTTAAAAATAATAAACGTACAGTATATTCAGCCTGTCATTCAAAGTGATACAGACCGGAGAAAAAGTGAGATACTGTCTGCCGTTGACAAATAAAGGTGATGGTACAGCTATTACCTGTAAGAAAGCCACAGATGTGTCAAAATTATCTGTAGAAAACAAAACAAAATGAAAAAAAAAGAAAGAAAGAAAGTCACGGTGGCTCTCACCATCTGTAAATGGCAACTTGGATGGTTTGGTTTTAGGTGTTGGGAAAGCACTTGGGTTACTTTTTAGCTTTGTCTTTCAAGAAGGGCGAGTGACTGTGACCACCCGTTCCTTTCAAAGTGACCACGTATGGGAAAGGAAATCAGCCCAGACGATTCTTGCCTCGTGGAAGTAGGATGCTGGGTTCACAAATGTGTGTCTGAATCTTTTTGAAGCCTTCTCCAGCCTCTGTTTCCCTAGAAACGATGAAACTCAGAAACACAGATTTTACCAAAATGTAGCCAGATACCCAAGATTTGGGATCCTTAAGCAGAAAGTATTTCTCAGTCGTGGAAAAACAGCTCCTAACATCCACTTGACCCCAGGCCTTTTGCTGTTAACATACCTCAGACGGTCAACCCGTAAAAGTTAGACAGTAAGTGTCATTACAAAACGTGTTACCCTCTCTGCTAAATTCGCCATTTCCAGGTTCTCCGGGACTCTTTTGCCTTTAGAATTCTCCGGCAGCTCATCTGTTTATCCAAATATATTTTCCACCCGAGCAGACATTGAAAGCTTGTCATTTCTTTGACCTTTGTTTAAAAAGTAAATTCCTTTGCCTATCAAGAGATAAAGGAGCTAAGAGGGAAAATAATGAGCTGGGCTGTCATTCCGCCAAGGTAAAAAGAAAGAAATTGGATGGAAAATCGCTGAGCCACGAAGGAGGCCAGAGTTTCTCCGTGACAGTCACTTAGGTCATAAACAAACCATTTAATGATCTTCGTCCCCCTTCAGAACCCCAAGCCCTTGAACGTGGTTTGTTTACAAGGCTGGATGGCTTCAAAGAGCAATGTTCTTTGTCTGAAAAAGAAATGACAATATTCCATACTCTGATTTTGTTTTATTAATGACAAAGTGCCAATTCTGGTATGTTAATTTTTTTTCCTCCTTCGTATCCAAAATATGCAAAAAAAAAAAAAAGAGAAAAAGCCACCAAAAGTTTGGGTTCCTAGTAAATAGAAACACAGTTAGAATTGCGATTTGAAGAGACATCACCAGTCTTTATAACTCTATCGCTGACTTTGTTTTTCTTTTTCAGTCTGACACATATTTATCAGAGGTCTGACACATATTTATCAGAGGTCTGTTAAGAACTTCACCCACACCTGTGCGGCATTTCTGTTCTCTAAGAGGTAATACCAGGGATTTCTCAAATTTAATTGACATAGTGATTTCTGTATTGCATAGATCTCGCGCTTTGTTTTGTTTTAGGGTAGAGTTAGGGTGAGAATGTATATATTGTATTTTACTTTTCCAAGAAGCCCAGCCAAAACTTTGATATTCACAACTTCATTTTTAAATGTCATAATATAAGCACTACCTTAAAAACACAGATGAAGGGCGGCACCTGTAGCTCAGTGGGTAAGGGGCCGGCCACATGCACCGAGGCTGGCGGGTTCAAACTCAGCTAAAACAACAATGACAACTGCAACAAGGAAAATAGCCACGCGTTGTGGCAGGTGCCTGTAGTCGCAGCTACCTGGGAGGCTGAGACAAGAGCATCACTTGAGCCCAAGAGTTTGAGGTTGCTGTGAGCTGTGGTGCCACAGCACTCAGCTTGAGACTCTGTCTCAAAAATAAAAAGCAAACAGGTTAAGTACACACGCCTTTTCTTTTCACTGGCTTGCATACACTGTGTTCTTCCGTGGTAGATTTCCAGGGTTTATCTACTTTACCCGACATCACCGTTCCAAACCACTGTAGAATAAAACGTGGGCAAAGTATGTCCTACCCCAGCCCTGGCAGTTTTTCCGACCCCAATATGATTTCCCGCTGCACTTTGGTAAAAGTTATCTCTTTGTGTCATAGATGCCCCTCTATGTTTAGTTTTTCTTAAGGCTTGCTATACAGTGTCAATTTTCCATTTTCTCTGAGTACATCCAAGTACAGTAGTACTCTTGCATTATTGCTAATTTTCTCCCATCAGTTCTGAACTTGTTCAGTTTGGAGTCTTCAAAACCCTGGCATTTTTTTCCTGAGTCTCTCTCCCATTACACATTCAGTTATCTCTTGTATACCATCTCCGAGGTGTTTACCCACTGCAGGAAAATGACTGTATTTGTTTACACTATCGTAAAATAAACTTTTTTTTTGGTCCCAGCAACATGATTTTGCTGCGTGAAAAGCTTCTGCACATCTCGGCCTAAAATCTGCATCCCTCATCTTCCTTATTCTCAGCTCTCTGACCACTTTCACTTTGTTTTGAGTTCGTTCAAAGTCCTTAAATAAATAATGTATTGGGGGGGGGGTTGTTGTTGGTGGTGTTTTTTTTTTTTTTTTGCAGTTTTGGGCCACGGCCAGGTTTGAACCCACCACCTCCCGTATATGGGGCTGGCACCCTACTCCTTTGAGCCACAGGCGCCACCCAATAATGTCTTTTTCCAAATAGTGTATTTTTGTAGCATGCATATTATACCCTGTATTACATAACATGGATCATATAATATAACATACTTTGCATCAACAGTATACGTGAATTTGTACAAATAACATAACACATAGTACTCTATAAAATAACACATAAAACATTGACCATACATAATATAGCGTAGCATATTATATAACGCAATGCAGCCTAGCCTAGAACATCCCATTTCTTTTCACATCCACTATCTTCTCCTCCCTTTCATGCATTCACAAAATTATTTCTTCTCCGATGCAGTAAATTCTGAGAGGCAGTCGAATGAACACACATACAACTTGGATCTGGGGCTCCCGGACCCTGATCCTCATGTGACTTTTCTCTTATTTTGCTAGACCCAGGGTACCCACTCTCCGATGAACCGCCGAATCTGGGTCTAAACATTTTAAAATTACAACCACACAAATGGGTGAAATAATGCACGTTCTATATTTTGATTCTCACAGAACATATCTTTATAACAACCTGCTAGATGGAAACTGGCTGGGGTGACGAGCTGGGGAGGAGCCTGAGGAACCGAGTATGCCAGAGACCCGGCCCCTTCTCTTCCAGGGCCCAGGTTTGTCTCCTAAGCTTCCCCAGCGATCGTAAGGAGAAAATGCAGTGTGTGTGCTCACGTTACAACATCTGGGTCCTGAATGCATGCCCCCAATCCGTCCTCCCTTGGAAAGAGCATTCATATTCCACTCCCCAGGCAATGAGTGTCTTTATCTGTCCTATGACCCCCACCCCACAATGGCCACTATCACGTCAGTCCTGCAAACAGCAGTGTGCTTGGCTGGTGTGCAAAAGGGCAGAAGCCACAATGATCGTAAAAGTTGACGCAAAACCATTCAGAAGAGAATGCCCAGGGTATAGATACCCACAGTGGGGTCTTACCTGGGCAATAAGGCTTGATACTATTATTAATAGATATATAAACAATTACATCCTCATATGAACACCTGTATAACCTAGGACGGGGGCGTGGTGGGTGACAGAGGGAGAGGATGATTTCAGAATAACGGAGGGCGTTTGGTGGGCTGTCACCTAATGGGCCCAATGCAAAGGTATATACCAAGAACCCTGGGTGAATTTTACAACTGGAACTTTACCCTGGAAGTGAGAACAATATAATTCAAAAATTCGTGCCCTTATATTAATTTGAAATTTAAAAGGACATCATAAAATAAAATAAAACAAACAGTACAAAGTAAAATAAAAAAACAATCCCTTGGGAGACAACTGATGCCCCCACGTTGCTTTCTGAGTACCGGGTTCACCTCGGGGCCCAAATGCTGCCAGGGACACTTGGGCTCAGAGAAGGAAAGATTCCAGTGCTCATTCCCGGTGGGTCAACAGGGGAGATAATTCCTCCCCACTGACTCTGCTCTCCTTCACCCCGAGATCCCTCGGCCCTTCAGCCGCCTTCAAGGCCGCCCTGTGAGCCGGGGTCTATTCTGCACCGATTAACATTGACTTTCAGCTTCAGTTCCCTGAGCCAGACGCTGAGAATGTGAGCACTTGTCTGTAAAGAAGCACCTTCCCTCATCACGTCTGCAGACACAAGGCTCTACCCGGACCACACAGCCTCTTTTCAGGGACTCATTCTTTTCCCACTGTACGCATTTCCATAAAAGAGATTATTTAGTTGACTTACTTTCCTGGTGCTCTTACAGACAGACCCCCTGACATTCACTATCTATTAAGGAGAGAGAAGCGCTTATCTGCTCCATGACAAACAGCCTCCTGACGCTCGCCTTTGTGCAGGGAGGTTGGCTGTTTATCTTTCCTGTTGGACAGACAGCCTGGGTCTTCAGAAGCCTCAAGTTGGGTTTCCCAGCCAAACCCTTCATTCCTCTCCTCTTAGGGCATATACGGCCTTAGCTCTTGCAGAGGAGGGGAGATTGTGTCTCACATTTTCTCTTTCAAAGCTTCCGTGGACCTTGGGACTATTTTACATTTCTTTACGGATTCTGTTGAGCTGTTGCTTACTTGCTTACCAGTGAGACTCTTAGCCGACCTCCGGTGGGCGCTTCAAACACTATTTCACCTTATCCGGTACTTCGCTGTGCCATTATTCACCAAAGTCTCTCTTATCTTGTTTCTTCTGCCCTGTGACATTTTTCAAGCATGCCCAGCTTGCATTCTGATGCACTTTATGAAAACTGTACAAGTCTCTCTGCATTTTCACTGGGTTTCTCTTCCCTGTGAGGCCCCACCGGGGTAGTGTTTGACTTAATCTGCAAATCTGTAGTGTTAAGTTAATCTCCTCCACTTGTACATTTTTTTGTTTGTTTGTTTGTTTATGGAAGTAAATCTTTTTTAATTTTTTTCAAATTTTTTTATTTTTATTAAATCATAATTGTGTACATTAGTGCAAACATGGGGCGCAATGTGCTGACTTCATATACAATCTGAAATATGTTCATCGAACTGTTTAACATAGCCTTCATGGCACTTTCTTAATCACTGTATGAAGACATTTATATTCTGCATGTAGTACCGTTTGTATGTTTTTGACATGCAATAAAACCACAGTTATAATCTAATGAAAAGTATTCGACGACCTGCCAGAAACATACATATCCACATTCTCCTTTGCCCCATGAGCGATTTCAAAAATTACCCTTGCATGGTAAATAACTATTGGGATATGAGCGTGAAAGAAGACTCACATATAAGGTTGCATAAAAGGAACCAGCAAAAAATAATGAATGAATTAATTAAATTTAATTAAATTTTTAAAAAGGAACCAGAACAGAGGAAAAAGCCCATAGGAAAATTCATGGTAAGATTTTTTTTTTTTTGGCAGCTTTTGGCCGGGGCTGGGTTTGAACCCACCACCTCTGGCATATGGGCCCAGAGCCCTAGTTCTTTGAGCCATAGGCACCACCCAGATTTTTTTTTTAACACAATTAACTTCCTTTTTGTTTTGGCTGAGGTTGGGTTTGAACCCACCACCCCGTCCATGAGGCCGGCGCCCCCTCCTTGAACCACAGGTGCCGCCCCACAAGGAACTTCTTGCTGTTGGCTGAGAGAAAACAAGTTTCTCACCTGCAACTTTCCAAGTCCCCGTATCCTTTGTCCATCTCACATTGCTCAGTTCCACCGTGTAGGTCTCAGACGCATCTGCTGGCTGGAATATGGGGCCAATAAGAAAACTCAGCCACAAAGAAGTCAAGAGGTTGAGACTCTCTAGATGAAAACAGTCTTCCAGCAGCTCGGCGCCTGTGGCTCCACGGACTAAGGCGCCAGCCACGTACACCCGAGCTGCGGGTTCGAATTCAGCCCGGGCCCGCCAAACGACAATGACGGCTGCAACCAAAAAATGGCCGGGCGTTGTGACGGGCACCTGCAGTCCCAGCTACTTGGGAGGCGGAGGCAGAAGACTCACTTGAACCCAGGACTTGGGGGTTGCTGTGAGCTGTGATGCCACAGCACTCTATCCAGGGTGACAGCTTGAGGCTCTGTTTCAAACAAAAAAAGAAAAAGAAAACAGTCTTCTAGAAAGTGAGGAAGGTGGGAGAATGAGGCAGACATCGATGCCACCTCAGAACCTTCCTTGAGCCCCACTCTCACTCCCGCCTGGATTTTGCTAGTTCCCTGTCCAGCCACACCTCAATCTCACGTTTGTATCCTATAAGGAAAGGTCCTGGTGATACCGTTACCCAAGCAATGCCCTATGCAAAGTCAAATGGGAAACAGAAGGCAGAATGTTAGCTAAGATTAATACATCTATGGAGAGAGTCGATTCTCTCTCCCAGGAAATGGGAGCAAGGTGCACACCTTGGAGTTTTATCTACTATCAAGATTACCTTTCCCAGGGCATCTGGAGGCCACCACTGAAGGAGAGTTTAACATGCAACCGTTTGCTGTCAGGGGATGTCCACACATCTTGCAAAATCGTCACTTGAGTAGAGAGAGTTCTGTCTCCACAAGGCCATGTCCGTGGGAAAATCCTTCATGAGGGCACAGGTGCATTCAGGGAGACCCGCGGCAGGGCAAATGGGGCCGGCAAACACACCCAAAAGAAAGAAATGTCTCAAATACCTCAAGCAAGGGTGCAAGTGGCAGAGTGGGGTGTGCTGGTTCTCAACCCCAGGCTCCTGTGCTAAATTCTCCGACACATATCGGGGGGGAAGCAACTTTGTCACTCACTCGCAGGCTCTGTGAAAGAAGGGAAAGCTAGAATCCGTCTTGCGTTGATCTCCAAAACCGCCCCGGTGGACCTCGTCATCCTCTGTGCATTCCCACCCCTCCTCCCGTCACAGCCGAGAGACCCAAAGTCTCTCGAGAGTCCAAAGCACCTCAGGACTGTGGGTGTTGCTGATGCCGGGCACTGAGAACGAGCAGGGTCAGACAGCTTCTTCTAGGAGGAATGAGATCGAATCCTGGGCTGTTCCGAATAGTCTGTCCTGAATCTCAGATTGTCACACTAGCTATAAGAATTGCCAACAATGCAATAAAAGCCAAGTTAGCCAACATCATTCTGAGATGTATCTTCCTGCAAGATGAAACTGTTCAGCAATTTTTCTTTCACTGAGGTTGAAACAACTTGCAAGATCCCAGCTGGGGGAACCCATAACATTCTCCTGGGATAGGGTCGGAAGCCAACCCAGCTTTAAACGTTCTACGGGATTGATGCCCGTAGCACAGTGATTACAGTGCCAGCCACATACAACAAGGCTGGCGGGTTCGAACCCAGCCAGGGCCTGCTAAACAACAATGACAACCACTACAGAAAAACAGCCGGGTGCTGTGGCGGGCACCTGTAGTCCCAGCTACGAGGGAGGCTGAGGCAAGAGAATCACTTAAGCCCAAGAGTTGGAGGTTGCTGTGAGCTGTGACAGCACAGCACTCTACAGAGGGCGACATAATGAAACTCTGCTTAAACTAAAGTAAAAGAGTAAAGTAAAAGTTCCTGTGATTACTAATATGTTGTTTCCCTTACCTACAAAGTTCTAGGGAAATCATTAAGAGCAGAACTTGAGCAGTTATTGGAGAATAAAGAAGTGGAAGAGATTGGAGAGTGCTATCATCGTGATTTATTTTCTTCATACGTAGCTCTGCAAAAGTGGTAGAACCTTCATAGCTGACCCTGTCCCTATGCTGACCACCTGCCTAAATTGATTTCATCTGCTAAACAGGACCACATGTCATGATCAGCACAGCAGCCCCGTATCAGTACGACCGCCTCTGTATGGTGACCAGAGTGCTGCAACGCCTTGGGTGACCAGTTTACCGAGGATATCCTGTATAAAGTTGGATGGGGGACTTCTAATTAGGTGGAAAATCTGGATATGTGCATGTATGTGTGTAAATGCTGAATTAAACAGCATAAGCCTTCTAGTTCATAAAACCCTGTATGTTCTTGTGGATGCATTTATATATATGCATGAGCCTCTGTAACCTCTGACCTCCCACAGGACTGCAGCAAAATGGTCAACACACTGAGAGATGGTTAACATAAGGGACAAGGTCGACTGTATACTGGTATGTCATTTGGTGCCTGTCTGCTCGGTGGAAATCAGGTCAATTTAAGGATGTGGTCGGCGTAGGACGGTGCTCAGCTATGAAAGTCCACTGTATACACAACCACCCACACACATCGTGTACATATTTATAATTGGAAAAAAATTGTCATTGGGAGGTGATCGAGAAAATCAAGGTCAGAAGTCATGAATAAACCTTCAGTTTAAAGAAGTTTTAACTCGGCTGGGCGTGGAGGTTCATGCCTGTAATCCTAGCACTCTGGGAGGCCGAGACAGGTGGATTGCCCTGAGCTCAGAGGTTCGAGACCAGCCGGAGCCAGAGGGAGATGTTCCCCCCACCCCAGTCTCTACCAAAAATAAAAAACTAAAAAATAAATGCCAGGCATTGTGGTGAGCTCCTGTAGTCCCAGCTACTTGGGAGACTAAGGCAAGAGAATTGCTTAAGCCCAAGACTTGGAAGTTTTTGTCAATTATGGCGCCACAGCACTCTACCAAGGGCCGCAAAGTGAGACTCTGTCTCCATAAAATAAATAAATAAATAAAAAGAAAATTAAAAAAAAAAGAAAACCTTCAAACTAAGACAATCGAAAGCCAATTGAAAACAAAATTTAGAAAGAAAAACCAAAACAAAAAAAGAATGTTTAACTCTACGATTCTCCAATATCCTTTCATATACTATGAAGGGGGCTCAGTCCTGAGTCATTTCCCACTAATGGCCCACAGTCATAAAAATGATAAAATGCAATCCCAGTTGAGATACACCTACCGATTTTTAGAAACCGTGGTTATTGAACGCATTTACAATATACTTTGATAAATGCCACTTTTGTTATTAAGCAGGAAATCCATGCAAAAGTGAATTTGAGTTTTTCATATTCCATTTCTTCAAAATATTTAGTAACAAATAGACAATCAGGATGTGATTGATGCTAAGTTTTTGTTATTTCTTTTTATGGTCGTTTATGTTTAATATTCTGTCTCTGCTCAGGTCACTCTTGGTTGGAGATGTATAGATTTACTACAACTACGTGCTTCCACTGTACAGTTTATCCTGAATTTTGCATTATTCATCTTAATGCTGCATAAAAGCATTTCGTAGTAAGATCTAGGAAATGGAAGGAAAATAATGTTAGCGGGGTTTTTTTTTGGACTAAAAGCTTACAGTGAGTCATTGAGACTTCACGGATTGATTAATTCAATCAAATCACATAAAAGCCACCGTGGCAGGTAAAGTGGCCAAGAGTGAGAAGTTTAGCATAAACAGACCAAATATTTCTGACAGGGAAGAGAAGGAGGGCTTAAACATTGGAAAGGTTTGATGAATTAATTCAAGCACAGTCCTTTGTTAGTGGACTCCATCAAACGCAGTAGGTCTGGAAAGCGTGTTATCACTTTGTATTCCGTTCACCAAAAAGAAAAGACCATTCAGTATTCACCACGGCTCTTCCCTTCAAATGTAATTGTGCCTCCAAAATGTAAGTGAGTTTTGCAGCTTATAAAACGTGCCCTGCACCAAAACTCCCGTGTAGTGGAAGACAGGGTGGTGAGGGTTCCATAAAAATACGTGAATGCCCGTCACTTATCTTTTCTGTACCTCTACAGACTGTCTTTGCATTTGACAAAAAGAAATGTGGGTAGTAGTGAACAACACCTCATTGCTCAAAAATGCAAAAATAAAAAAAAGTGTGAAGAATTTACTTTTGTAAGTTTGCAAATACATTAAATGCAATGTTGCAACTAGTTACAGCTTTTCTGTAGGGATTCTAAATAAATGTCTTAGACTACTTGTACGACCATAGAGGTTATATTTACATGATTTATATAATTAGTTGATTTTTTTCAAGTGTATAATGTGAAAGTATGCACACTTTTCTTATTTTCTTTTTCTTTTTGGAGACAGTCTCACTATGTCACCCTGTGTGGAGTGCTGTGGCATCACAGCTCACTGCAACCTCGAACTCTTGGGCTTAAGTGATTCTCTCACCTCAGTCTCCCCAGTAGCTGGGACTACAGGTGCCTGATGCAACACCCGGCTATTTCTTGTTGCAGTTGTCATTATTGTTTAGCAGGTCCCAGTCGGGTCTGAATCTGCCAGTCCCAGTGTATATGGCCAGTGCCCTAACTGCTGAGCTACAGGCACCACAATTGGCCCTTGAGTATGATTTCATTACTTTTTGTTTTGTTTTTGAGACAGAGTCTCAAGCTGTCTCCCTGGGTAGAGTGCCGTGGCATCATCACGGCTCACAGCAACCTCAAACTCTTGCGTTCAAGTGATCCTCTTGCCTCACTTTTCCTACTTTTAGTGGGGACTGGGCCTCAGTCTTGCTGAGGCTGATCTTGAACTTCTGAGATCAATCCACCTGCCTCAGCCTCCCAGAGTGCTGGCATTACAGGCATGAGCCACCCCGTCGAGCCACCCTTATAATGTTGATCAGAAAAAAAAAATTATGTTCTTATGTGTCATTTCCGTTACAGTTGCAATTTCAAAAGCGTACTCATGGTATTAAGTGAGGACTTCGTATATAAAAATAATGTTTAATTCCCTAAGATATAAAGAATGCATATCTCTATGCCTATGTATGCATTTAAAGTTTCATTTTCATCTACATATAGCAAATAAATAATCTATATTTCTGCACCTGCAGTTGGAAATTAAAGACGTACATAGTAGCCGGGTGCGGTGGCTCACGCCTGTAATCCCAGCACTGTGGGAGGCTGAGGCGGGAGGATTGCTTGAGCTCAGGAGTTTGAGGCTTATGTGAGACAGACCCCAACTCATGAAAAAAAGGAAAAGTCCAGCTGGGCGCCACTGTGAGCACCTGTTATCCGTGTACTTCCTACAATAAAGGAGATCCACAATTCTTATCAGTTAACAGTGCATAGAAGAAAAACACTTTCGAAGATTAATGGTGTCACCTGCTTTTGCCTCAGTATTGGGACCACATCTCATCGTGTCCCTGGAATCTCTTCTCTGAAACACGCAACCTAAATCTTACAAATGAACAACAAAACAGCGATCTCAGGCTCCGATGCTCTGACGAACAGCTCAGGACCTTGTCATATTTGCCCTCAAACCATAACAACAATAACGAATCACTCAACCCAACAGCTCTGTCTTGTTAAGGCCACTCTGTCTCTTTCTTTGCTGCTATCGACTCACTCGAAATGCATTCCTTCACTCAATTTAATCCAGATTTCACATGGTCAAGGCAGAGGAATTGCATTTGCTAAGCTCTCTGATCACTTAATTTTCAAACTCAGTGAGCAGCAAATAATGGCTGGTATTGTTCCTGCCTTCCCGAAATATCTGTTTCCATCATTGGCTTTCACAATTCTGGGCATCTTCAGGGGGATGCTGAGATGCTGTTTCTATTTCTTGTGGGTAGCACATCCATTTCTTTCCCGTGTCCTAGCTAAAATGATATCTTCTTTCTCTCCTTTCTTTTAATGTTAAAAATCGTCTAGAAGCACTCTGCTAATTAAAGATACAAAGAATTACTAACACTGTTCTAATTGTCTCTTTTGATAGTATTATTCCAGAAAATGAAGAATTTCTTTAATTGAAAGTGGAAAACCTAATAGACTCATGTATATGTAAAAAAAATAATAAAATAAATTTTAAAAAATTGCAGGAAAGAAAGAAAGTGGAAGACAGATTGGGGTGCACAATGGGAGGTCGGGACAGGTGGATTGCTTGAGCTCAGGAGTCTGAGACCAACCTGAGCAAGAATGAGAAAATGGCTAAGCATTGTGGCAGGCGCCTGTAGTCCCAGCTACTTGGGAGGCTGAAGGAGGAGGATCACTTGGGCTCAGCACTTTCGGGTTGCTGTGAGCTATGACACCAGAGCACTCTACCCAGGACAACAGAGTGAGACTCTATCTCAAAAAGAAAAAGTGGAACTGTTTTGAACACATGCATGTTGTCTTTCAAAGTTGCGAAATAAAGAATATCATATGTGCCTCAATAGGCCTTAGAACGAAGCTGTTTCTGGGCACATCATTTATCCTTATCGGACAGTGAATTCCGGAGAACAATAACTACTTTTCATTTTATTTTCAAATTGCAAAGAATTACGGGTTCGTGGCTGGTGACGTGCATTCTTTTGTAATGCTTGAGTCATGGTTATGACTCTGTCCATGACAAAGGTCGTCATCACTGGATCTGTCAGGGAGGTGTTGGTTCATCCCTTCAGCCCCTATACCGGGTTGGTTCCCAGTGAGGTTTAGTTCCCTCTGAGCCCATCGGCTGGTTCCAATTTGATAGTGAGTACACGTGGTGATTGTTTTCACATTCTTCAGATAGTTCACAAGGACAACGGTCTCCATTTCCAACCAGACTGTTGCAAAAGGCATGTCATCATCCTTTTTCATGGCTGAGTAGTATTCCACTCATTTGCCACTGAAGTTTACCACTAAAGTCAGTGGCTTGAAAAAGGTATCCCCCCCAAAAAAAGAAAAAGGTAACCAGGACTATTTGCACAGCCTCTCAATTATGTTTTCGTCATTATAAGTGGCTTATTTGTGGCCAACATTCTCCCTAACTATACGGCAAACCTTTTTAAATGGGTCAACATTAGGAATTTGCTCCTCAAACTCAACAAATGTTGCTCCAGACGCATGAAAGCCTTCAGCCAATTCTTTTGCCGTATATTTTATTGATTCCAGACCAGATCTTCTAATTCCTTGTGTTTGTTTTCTTTGTAAAAAATTTTTTTTATTTATATTTATTTATTGATTGATTTTTTGAGACAGAATCTCACCATGTCACAGATGTGAATTGTGTTGCAATAGACATTTGAATACAGAAGGATAATTTATGATTAAATAATTAAATTAATAATGTAGGAACAACTTGGTTTTTTTTTTTTTTTTCTACCCATGAATGTAAGCAAATCTGTGCAGTGTAAGGGGATTGGGGGTGCAGCCCCTTAATGCTAGTGTCTGCTCTCAGACATAGTTGGAGAAACAGCTCACAGAAACACAAGAACAGGCTCAGCACCTGTAGCTCAAGTGGTTAAGGTGCCAGGTTCGAACCCGGCCTGGGCCTGCTAAACACAATGACAACTGCAACCAAAAAATAGTCGGGCATTGTGGTGGGTGCCTGTAGTCCTAGCTACTTGGGAGGCTGAGACAAGAGAATCACTTGAGCCCAAGAGTTTGAGGTTGCTGTGAGCTGTGATGCCACAGCACTCTACAGAGGGCAACATAGTGAGGCTCAGACTCAAAAAAAAGAATCTGAGTTACATGTGAATCTTACTTGAACACGTTTAGAAGTCATCTCCTCTGTAACCCAGTAATTGCCTGTATCACGTCTGGAGTGAGCACCATGTTTTAACCATATTTGGAAGCAGCCATCACCAATCACTGATAAAGGCTGTGCCCATTATTTCTATATTTTTAAAAGATAAACATTTCCTAGCTATCATGTGGGCATACTCCATCCTAAAAATGTTCCCTGTGTGTCTAAAATTTAAGCTTAACTGGTCATGTTGCATAATATATTTATTTATGAAAACCAGCAACATTTTTAGTGCCATTCATTAAAATGTTTGACCAACCGGCTGAATTAACAAGGAATTCAGGAGCTAACGAATCAACACCTGTTGTGGTGCCAACACCCACGCGAGCAAATCTTGTACGAAAATATAATATATATTATTAAAATTTCAGGAATGTATCACTTCTTTCTCCGACTTTGGCTGGTTTCCGATTTCAGTGTCTTTGAAGAATTTTGGAGCAGTTGTTCTCTGCATGAATTTTTTTTTTAAGTTCAACCATTCCTTGAGTTTTATGTTTTCAAGCTAAATTATCTCGATTCTTTGATCATATCTTTTCATTCCCCATGAAATATTTGAAAATAATAGTTTTCGTTAATATCCAAAATTGGTGATAAAGAAAAATTAGAGAAAGACCTGATGGCTAATGACTCCTTAGGAAACAAATGGTCTTTTTATATTGTTTAATGATAATATTCTGCATTAACTTTGAATCAAAAGTTCTCCAAAGAATCATGTATTAAAAAGCCCAGCCCCTAAGCTTGAATGTTACAAAAGTTGCTGCTGGGTTTTTATGTGAAATAATGCGCTGTGAAGATAAGTATGTCTGGCAGTCTTTTGATAAAACAGAAGTGGTTTTTATTAATCTCAGAAGGCCAGTGTTCAGATAGTATCAATTTGGATAGTTTTAGACACCTGAAAGAAAAAATACCACTTCATTTTCTTTATCGAAAGAAAGTAGAAGTCAGATTCATTGCAGCTTAAAAATCTCAGGAGTTTGGCAGAAATTACACAGCAGCCTCAGAATACTAATTCCCCACCCACACATGGCATTTGAAGGAAATTCTGAAAACTCAGTGACTTGGGAATACTGAGCCCCCAAAACGCTCATGAGTCCAGTTAATGTGGATAATTAACTGAAGGCTTCTCTGGAGAGAGTAATAAAACTACTACCAAGTTTTTATGATGAAAACAGGATAGAAAGGGGCAAGATATCTGAATTGTGGTCTCTGAAATAAAAGAATAAATCTGGGAATAAATAAATCTCACAATGTCCTGAGTTGGTCCATACCGATTTTATATATTGGTGCTAAAATATTTCTCTGCCTGTAATTGTTTATTGAGTTGTGATGAATTCATTTCTCATATCGTTAGATGTACAGAGAGGCTGAAGGTTTAAAAGTTAAGACATTTGTCACAAGGTGCATAATAGACCTTTTGAGACGTACGTTCTTCCTGCAATAACACGTGTAACATGATTCCATTAAAAAAAAATTCACAAATGACATACGTGGGTGTATGTTTTTAACTTTATATGCACAAATGTGTAAAAATAACCAAAAATACACCCGGGAAAAAAAGCTAGGAGCAGTGACTATCTCCACTAAAAACTAATATGAGCTGGGCATCTATAATCCCAGCCCTCTGGGAGGCGAAGGTGGGAGGATGGCTTGAGGCCAGGAATTCGAGAAAGGCCTGAGCAAGAGTGAGACCCTATTTCTACAAAAAAAATACGTAAAAAAAAAAAACTAGCCAGGCGTGGTGGCAGGCGTCTGTAGTCCCAGCTACTGTGGAAGCTGAAGCAGGAAGATTGCTTGAGTCCAGGAGTTTAAGGTTGCTGTGAGCTGTGTCGCCACAGCACTCTACCCAACGCAACAGCTTCAGACTCCGTCTCAAAAAGAAAAGTTTTGAGTGGCAAAAAAAATCAATAAAGGGAAAAACAGAGATAATATTTACAAACTACATTGCAGGGTAAGGGCTGAATAAACCTAATAGATTTAGAATAGGTTCTTTTTCTTTAATTGAAAAGACAAAAACACTAAAAACGTATTTTAAAATAGGCAAAAAGCATTACTAAACAATGTATGTAAAATGTAACTCTTAAAGATCTGGCAAGAATGTACTGCCTCACTAATAAAACAAAATGAAAACTAGGCCAGGTGAGGTGGCTCTTGTCTGTAATCCCAGCTGTCTCGGAGACCGAGGCAGGTGGATTGCTTGAGCTCAGGAGTTCAAGACCAGCCTGAGAAAGAGTGATACCCTCATCTCTGCTAAAAAGTAAAAAAACTAGCCCAGTGTGGTAGCAGGTGCCTGTAGTCCCAGCTACTCAGGAGGCTGAGGCAGGAGGATCGCTTGAGCCCAAGAGTATGAGGTTGCTGTGATCTGTGATGCCACAGCACTCTAGCCAGGGTGACAGAATAACACTCTGTCTCAAAAAAAAAAAAGAAAAAAAAGTGGAAGCTGTTATCAACACATCATAGAGTTGCCAGCTTATAGCACCACAGCAAGCTCCTACCTTGCTGGATTTTGACAAGGTATTGCTGGATATAGTGATGGTTTGAGGTGCCTGGCAAGCAAGGGACCCAGGCAGCTGGCGAGGATACAAAAATAGCCACCCATACACAACACATAAAAACGTCAGAAATGCTTACTAGCAACCTGTTATCAACAATGCATGCTTCAAACTCCAGCACGAATAGTGGTAAGGGACTCCCAACACTCACCAAATATTAGAGAAATATAGCTATGGACAAACCAGATGCCTAACTTCAGAACAAAAATATAATTAAAAAAAAAAGAATAGGGAATGCCCCAACCTTCATCAAGTTAATGGTCTGAAGTGTTTCAAGAACATGATCCAGAGAGTAAGCAAGAAAAGCTGTACAAAGTGGAAGAGGATATATTATTTGCGTGTGTGTGTGTGTGTGTGTATAGCAGAACACATATGTCTCCAGCCTAATACGTACTTATTTTATATAAATATAGATATAAATATGTATTACATTTATATATGTGTGTATATATATTTGAGGGAAACTTTATACCAATTTTGTAATAATATATACTATTACCTAGAGCATGTAATAACATATACCTTAAGAAATAAAATAAATTTCCCTCAAAGTAAAGAAACTTCGGAATTTAGGAATGAATGTTTCAGTAAATGCAAAGCAGAACAAAACCAAAAGTTCCAGCACAGAATGAAAAATGATTTTTAAAAGTCCAGAAAGAACTGATTTCAAAATTTACAAAGGTAGAATTGGTGTCCGTAGCTGAGTTGAGTAGAGGGATGGCCACATACACCAAGGGTGGCGAGTTTGAGCCCGGCCCAGGTCTGCCAAACAACAATGACAACTGCAACAAAAAATAGCCGGGCATTGTGGTGGGCACCTGTAGTCCCAGCTACTTGGGAAGCTGAGGC
This sequence comes from Arctocebus calabarensis, assembly GCA_963573935.1. Taxonomy (NCBI): domain Eukaryota; kingdom Metazoa; phylum Chordata; class Mammalia; order Primates; family Lorisidae; genus Arctocebus; species Arctocebus calabarensis. The sequence continues at coordinate 52,062 of CAUYON010166790.1, forward strand.
AAGAGAATCACTTAAGCCCAAGAGTTTGAGGTTGCTGTGAGCTGTGATGTCATAGCACTCTATTGAGGGTGATGTAGTGAGAGTGTCTCAAAAAAAAAAAAAATTCCCCAAGGTTAAATTTAAAATGATACTTCTCCTCACTATAAATTAAAGTTTCCCATCAGTTGAAGAAAGAAAAAAAGATCTGTTCTTCTTAATCCAGATTTTGAGACAAAGCCAAACATTCAAGGATCAAAGCAAAATAATATTTTTTTAATTTTTTAAAATGAGAATTCAAATTCTGATCACTAATTTTCCCATACACCTTTTTTAATTAAAAAATACTATTCTTTAAAAATTTAATATTCCCCTGAATTAAAAGGAATAGGAATATATCAGAACAGATAACCAAGAAATAGCACCAATCCAGAAGGAAAAAAAGAAGCGAAAAGTAAGTTAATAGGGGACCCAAGAAGCCTTGATATTTGAAAGCATCTTTCTTTAGCAGCAAAGTTTAAATGAAGTGGGAATACATTTCCATTTCTCTGAATCCAATTACAAATTTCAAATGAATAATATTTACATAATATTGGAATACTTTCTTTTATTGAGTGAGAACTTTTTTGGAATTCAACCAACAATAAAGTCCAAAAGACTGAAATGAAAACTCAGAAACGTAAAACTGTTCTTATAATTTAAAAAAAAATGGGAAGAAGAAGAGATGTAATTTATTTTTTCATTTTTGGAAAAAATCAGTAACTTATTTAGATGCATCTAAATTAAGATGATTTGTTAAATTAGAAATGTTTATTCTCTGTTTACATATATTAAATGTGTATGTATAAGACATAACATATATACAGAAAATGCCCCAAAAATGTATACGCATTTTTAAAAGGTGTGTTAAATTTGTACCATTCAAGTTTTATTCGACTTCTGCAATTATAAGAGATAAAATACACAAGATAACAAATGTTATCGATATAGATCATTACAATTTTAATAAAGTTTTTAAAAAGTTTACACATTTGTTGGCATACTCAATATGATATTTAAGTTTTCATTTGGAGGGTGGAATACTTTTGGATTTTTTTTTTTAAATAAGAGCGTTTTAATGAGTTTCCCCATGTACCTGAATAATTTACATCACTCAGTTTGCCACAGCTGGGATGTAATTAAATTTACCCATGTGGTTTTCATAGCCTAAAATCACCTGTAATTAATTGGAAGGCAGAGACCCTCCAGGCTGGAGGGGAAAGCGCCGCAAACATCCAGAATGCTGACTCTGGAAAAGGTAAGCTTCTGGCTGTGCACAGGTGACACCTCGGTTTTGTCAGCATCACCTAAACTATGGAGGTGATTCTCTGAAATACAAATATTTTTTTGTGGGGGAGGAGAGAGAATTAAATTTTGGAACATACACACAAATGAGCTGGTCACGGGCATGTCTGCACCCACTGAACTCAGTGACTTGAAGAGAAAAGGAACCCAGGGAATAGTACATTTTATTCATTTCCAGATTGGAATGGAAACTTGAAAAAGAAATCTAACCCTACCAAATCTTACCATTTAAGATTCAAGCAGAGCAGTGGAGATGGTGCCAATGAAATACATTTATAAAAGCTATTGTAATAGGCTCGACACCCATAGCACAGTGGTTCCGGCGCCAGCCACATGCACCAAGGCTGGCGGGTTCAAGACCGACCTGGGCCTGCTAAACTACAATGACAACTGCAACAAAAAATAGCTGGGCATTGTGGCAGGCACCCGTAGTCCCAGCTACTTGGGAGGCAGAGGCAGGAGAATCACTTAAGCCCAAGAGTTTGAGGTTGCTGTGAGCTGTGATGCCACGGCACTCTACCGAGGGAGAAAACTTGAGACTCTGGTACAAAAAAATAGAAAAATAAGACAAAAGCTATCCTGATAAATCAAGTATGTTCCCAAAACGGAGTTCTCAAATTCTCCACAATCTCTTTATACTCCTTAAGTGTTCTGAAAGAGATCAGTTTGTGTAGCTATGACCCATCCTTGCTGTTCTGGACATTAAAACCAAGATATTTTGTAAATGGGCTCATTCATTTATTTTAAAACAGCACTCATAGACATCAAAAGTTAACAAATACCATATTTAGGCTAAAATAACTATATTTTCCAAGGCACAAATAAATTATTAAGAGGGGGGAAGCTCTTGCATTTTTGCAAATCTTTTCAACGTCTGATTTAATAGAAGGCAGGTGAATTCTTTGATCTTCTGTATCCAATCTGTTGCAATATACTGTTTTGATTGATACATCAGAAAATACTGCCTTGCATGGTTGGAACATAAAACAGAAAATGTTGTAATAGTCTTTTCAGGGAGCTGGGGTTTGATACTATACCAAAACCCAAAAAGGAATGCTTTTTGTTTATTTGCTTTTGAAATCCTAGCTGTGTACATTTATGCATTTACGGGGTACAAAGTGCTGGTTTTATATACAATTTGAAATACTTACAACAAACTGGTTAACGTAGCCTTCAGTGCACTCTCTTAATTATTATATTAAGACATTTATACTCTACCTTGGTAGATTTGATATGTACCTTGTATAATGCACCATAGGTGTGGAGAAACTTCAGATTGTCGTATGGAATCTGGAATCATTACCAATGAACTTCGCTTACTGTGCATACGGACATTAATAATTAGCTGCCTTAAATACCTACTCGTATTGCTGACGGGACCTTTTACCATGCGGGATTGTGTAACATCATATAAAACACTGATTTGGAAAATACTGTTTTCCTGAGTTTTGCTGAGTTGCAGGTTTTGACAAATTTCATTACACACTAAAAAACAAACAAACAAAAAACATTCACCAAAGATCTGGCCGAAAACAGATGGGGCGACTGTCTAACCCCTGTTATCGGTTACACATTTTTCAAACTTGTGACTATTATTCTCCCGCCAATTCAGAGTCATCGCTGTCAACAAAAGCAGTTTGTCAGGGGTTTTGAAGAAATGGATGTCATTCAATTTTGAAAAAAAAAAAAAAAGCTGTCAAACACAGAAATCAGAAGAAACATTATTCCAACATTCCCTCATTCGAGCAAAAGCTGTGTTCTGTTCTGTCCTTAAAGGGTGCAGAGTCAGGGGTCAGGATGGAGTGAGGTGCTTATTTTTTGCATTATGAAGAACATTTTTAGGTGAAACATTTGTTTTTTGAACTGTGCTGCTGCTAATACAGGACAGCAAAGAATGAGCTAACCACTAAAACAGCTTGTTGATATTGCCTTGATTTGCCCTAAGCCCATAGTTTTTACTGCACTGTGTAAATGTCAACCCAGCCAGAAAGCAAAATAACATCTTCCTGTTATTCCGAAAGGAGTTCTGACCTCACAGGTTTCCTGAACAGGTCCCGTCAGCCCCAGGCTTACCCTTTGAGAGCCGCTGTCCTACAGAAAAAAAAAAACCTACGCAGGAAGAAAACATAGCTTGAAATTGTTGTGCAAAAAATGCGCTTAGGAAATAAAGATATTTCTTGGTGATTCCATGAAGACTTCGGCGAGTTAGGAACAGGGCATGGAATTTTCTCAGTTTGTTGTCTCGTTTGGAAATGCTTCTCGCCCACCCGGGAAATATTTACTTGCTGCCACATATGTGTTGGATGCACGTTTCTGGGGTTATTCAGCAGCTAAATTAGACATGATTTCTAGAACAAACTTCTCCAAATGTTCCAGGAATTGACCGTTGCTGATGGTGAAATAGAGCATTCTTTTATTAAAGACGGCATTTCACAGTAAGGAAAGCCTGCAAGTCGTTTTTGGTGGAAGGGAATGAGCTTGCTAATTGAGATCAAGTAAGAATCCACATTCAAACGCAACCTGCAAGCAAAAACATCCCTGCAGGTTAATCTTCGACCACACATGGGTCCCCGAAAGACATTTTCATGCATCAGCTTGGGTTTCCCGATCACTCCCCACGTGATGTCACCAAAGCTGTCTTTGGTAACTTCCCGGAGACGGCATGGTTTGTTGAAAAAACTTATATGCAAGACCTGCCTTGCAGGTGGAGCGTAATCATGGACCATAGCATATGGTTGGACCAGATTACTTTCTGGGACTCACAAGAGCCTATTAGCTCCCTATATGCAATTTTAGAAACTTTAATTCCCTTCATTGCAAAGGCTGATACTGGAGACCCCTCTAACACCAGCCAGAAGCACAGACTATTCAAATCCAGCTGTTTCTATTACCGTGTTTGTTTTTTCTTACATCAACATCTTTCTGTGCCCTGAAGTGTAGTGCTGTGGCACCATCGTACCTCACCGCAACCTCTAACTCTTGGACTCAAGCGATCCTCCACCCTCAGCCTCCCAAGTAACTGGGATTACAGGCAACCTCCACCCTGCCCTGCTTAATTTTGATATTTTCAGTAGAGATTGTGCCTTCACAGGTCACAGCAACTCCAACTCCTTGGCTCAAACAATCCTGGCACCCGTAGTCCTATTTTCCTATTTTTAGTAGAGATGGGGTGTCACTCTTGCTCAGGCTGGTCTTGAACCCCTGACCTCAGGTGATCCACCTGCCTCAGCCTCCAGAGTGCAGGGATTACAGGCGTGAGCTTCACCTGCGCTAACCCCATATGCCAGAGATGGTGTGTTCAAGCCCAGCCCCAGCCAAAAATAGCAAAAAAAAAAAAAGAAAAATTTACTCTTAGTTAATTTGAAATATTTCCTTGCATTGTGCACATTAGGTGAGCTGGTGGGATTATAAAGTAGTGCAACCTTTTTGGGAAGAAATACAGGGAATCCTCAAAGAACTAAAAGTTGACCTTCCACTTGATCGCACAGTCCCATGACTAGGTATCTACCCAGAAGAACAAAAATCATTTTGCCACAAAGACATTTGCGCCAGAATGTTTATGATAGCCCAATTTATATTTTTAAATTTCTTCTTGTGATTTTGTAAGTATCTGTGTTTTGGAAGCCAGTAACCCCAAGGGTGGTGACAAGTTTTAGGGAGCCCCGAATGCAGGTGTGGGGAAGGGTGGGGTTTCCAAATCTTGGCACAGGGTATTATACTTAGAAGGATTTGATGGGATCGGTTAGGTTTGTTGAGTGAGGTTCTTCCAAATACAGAACAGCTCTAGAGACTGAACTTCTTACTTCATCCTCACCAGGGTAACTTTCACCCTTTCTCCATGCGAAGAATGCAGGTGAATATTGCTGCTGATTGTTTTTTCTTGCTTTTTGTTTACCTGAAAATCCAATTCCATCGAAGATAAAGGGGTGCATAGTTATAGGATATAGAATAGTTATAATTTTGCATCACGTATGGAAATTTTCTAGCTCATTGGTCATCTCAATCTTAATTTATACATTGTGAAGACAAAGAACCAAATCACTTAAGAAGTAAGAAGACGTGTGTAATTCCTAGTCCTTCTGAACAGATGGAAATTCACAGGTCAAAACTCAAATGCAATGACAAGAATCGTATCACGTCGGTGGTTCAGCTGTAAACACTGGACAAGGTGCAAATTTGCCCTCCGGTAGAAAGCACCATCTCAAACACAGTGAGATGTAGAGAAACCCTAATTTGAATTTTTCTTCCCTGATTAGCAATATTGAAACTTGATGATGATTGTCTGATATCATGTATTTAATCTCATCAAACAGACAAATATACAAATGACATATAAAAAAAAGCGTACCACTTCAAAAGTGTGTGCTTTCTTAATTCACATAAATTCCAAAAATGGATATATTGGAAGAAAGAGAAAGAGGTGAGATGCGTGAACAAGCAGAATTTTCAGCAGTTAAATAGACGCATGATTGCCGTGGAAGAGACACATTTTTTGGATATCTATGATGATGCAGTAAAAGCTTTTTGGCAATGTGTTTGATGTTTCCATTGTGACTGTCAAACATTTGCTTTGCAACTCAGTAGCTGTTCCTCAGTCAGTATTAAAAATGTATGTACAATATTAATACTATTGCATAACAGGAATATAATAGTTACTGCTACTAAGTTGAAAGTACTTTATATGACTACGTTACCCTGTGTTTGCTAGACATCCAGTCATCCAAATTAACACAGTAGGACCCAGTGGTGGCTGATTTTCACTTTATCTGCTCACCTTGCATTTAAAAACCTTAATTCATAAAAGCTATCAGAATAACAATATTTACCTTATTATATTATATATTATATTATTATGTTAACATGATAGAATCAAATATATATCATATTATTATATTAATAGGATAGAATCAAATTTGCATTCCTCACTTAATAAGAATCTGAAAAATGATAAGAATCAAATGATAGCAATCTGAAATGCACTATCAAAGAAAATACATAAGTTATGGATGTATAAAATGTTATATAGCAAACCAATATTTGGTGACCTGGTTTCATTATTTTATTATTATTGTCATTTTTATTTTTGAAATAGAGTCTCACTGTGTCACCCTCTGTAGAGTGCAGTGGCATCACAGCTCACAGCAACCTCCAACGCTTGGGCTTAAG